>JALLPB010000222.1:0-15440 GCA_036939975.1 Cyclostephanos tholiformis | reverse complement strand
CCCCCGAGGAGGATCCCTCCGATCCTCCTCCCCCCCCCCCAAAAAAACCTCCTCCTCCAATCCCACCTCCATCCCCGCCCGCAGCGGAGGAGGAGGACGGGCCCGTTTCTCTCCCGCCTCTTCCGCGGCGGTTGTTCATCTTGCGTGATACTTCTTTTTATGTTTTTTTTCAAAAGGCTGAATAATCACACACGGTTGGCATTTTTTTTGCGATTTAACTACTACTATACCGTTTAGAGGCCGGGAATAAGAAACGCCGGGGAAGAAGCAACACTTCTAAAAAAGCCAAAAATCTAACCAAATCGATCTAAATTAGTAAAAAAATTGAAAACAGTATTAATTTTAAGGGAAAATAGGTCATCTCACTTTTGAAAAAAAATGCCACGGTAATATCACACCATCATTGGCTCTACCTATATCACACCATCATTTTTACACCTTCATTATCACCTTTTCGTGCTTGTAGCTGTTCAAATATACCTGGTACTATCATGGTTGTATATCATGCTACCTCAATATTAATATTTCATTTATCACACCTTCTTGTTATTAGCTGGTAAAATATACACAAATGCAGGATTTTCTTGTTCTTCTGTCACACTCAGCCCAATTCTTTCTCAGGCCATTTTTGGCAATCCAACCCCTTCTCGCCTTGTTCAGCCCCAGCACTTAATCTGCCACATGCTGATCTGTTCTTGACATATCACACATTTCTAGGTCGGGCATAAGCAGAAGCAGCACCTTTTCCATCAATACTCTTCAATAGTCACCATCCCACCTTCCTTGCCTCACTGATATTGCACCTGTTGCTATCGCACCTGTTGCCTTGTGCACTGAGAAATGCCTCGTATGGGTAAAATACAATCAGTGAGCAGTCATCGTTGGTCACCAGAAAAGGCAGCAGCAGTTACCAGGAATGCCGCAAAAAAGAGGAGCACGGCATCGCATTCAGCAGCTACCAGCAATGTGAAAAAAAGGGGACAGCTGTGCGGGGGGGTGGTTGAATCACCGCCAATGCCCCCTGCTGCATTGACACGATGTGCATCCAAGAGACAGCAGCAGCCATCTACCACACCTAATAAAAATCCCCCGATCACAACCAAAAATGAAGCAGAGCCGGCGTGTTGTGCAGATTCAGTGCCTCACGCTGAATTACGTTCTCCTTCATTGTTGGGAAACTTACCACATTGCAGCTCTATTTCCAAACAAAAAATGACCTGCCCAGGAGTTGGCAGGAAGCATAGTTAGCCATTTTGGACCTTGGCACTTTGTTGTTTATGAGTTTCTTATGCCCCGGCATCTACGGTATCCGATACTACCATCGGTTACGTGGCACTAATCTTGCAAAAATAGAGTTGTCTTAGAGAGGGCGGGTGCAAACCGCTTCCGCCCTACACCCAGTGGAGTCTTTCCATCATTTGATATCAACATTTATAGCACCACGGGCATAAGGCACATAGGGCGTAGTGCATAGCATGCAAAAACTGTCATGCCCCGCACTACACTCCCGCTCCCTTTGTCAAAACTCTATGACTCAATAACATCCGACAGCAATGATGACTACAGTAAGTTTGACTTCAATTCACCACCCCTTCATTATGGGCAAATTCACTGCAACCCCTGGTGGGTTAACCTCCATATTTTATGGTTCCATTGACTAGTTTAGTGTTTGAACTAGTCAATGCAACCAAAAAATATGTCATGGCACCATTAGAAGTTGGCCCTGAATTTTCCCCCAATTAGAAGGTCAGATTAAAGAGAGATTAGTGGTGAATTTCCTTAGTAAATTTGAAATCTAAATTAGAAAAAAGTCAAATTACTTAAGTAAAATTCAAATCCCTGAATGAGACTTAAGAAAGATGCAGTAAACCACATCAATCATATCTCAGCCAATAATAATCACCGGACAAAGCCCCAGGCAGGACTTCTCATTTATTCGACCTGCCCAACAATAGTCTCAGTGGGAGCAAAGCCAAAATCTTAATTTTCGGGAATTGGGTTGTCAATTGAGGTCAAACGTACTGTATCACACTACCATAATAAATACCTATGTTATTATCTCATTTTCGCCAACCTGAAAAGATAATCGAACGGTCTGCACGTCAACCATATGTGGACAGGTGTCCGAAATGCCGGGATGTGATATGTTGTGTGTCACTGTCACGACACACACTCTTAAGTCCACAGGCAGGAGGAGGAACAAACGCAACGATGGTCTTTTTGACTGTGTATTGTAGAGCAAGCGACGAAGACGGCAAGCTCTCCGCCCCGCACATCTTCTAATACGCTCCTGTTGGAGAATTTGCGAGTGGACGAGCACAATGGTCGAGTTCGGACTGAAGCTCGAGGACAACAAGGTCGACGAGTGGTAAGGATTGAATATTATTTGTTTTAGTCGCGTGTGAAAAACGAGAGAGTACTGTGCGCTTGGGTCCGTGTCTGGATCACATCGTCTTTCTGACACTCGTTCGACGGATGCAGGTCCTCGCAGTATTTAGACTACGAAAGGCTCAAGGGCGAGCTCAAGCGTGCGAAGGCGAGCGCCGCCCATCGCGATGAGGTTTTCGAGAGGCTGCCCCCCGCAGCGGCGGCGGAGGTAGCGCAGGAACTAAAGGATCGGGAGGCAGCATCATCCTCGTGTCTCGAGTCGAGGAATTCATCCAAGGCTCCAGTCGCCTCGTCTTATGGATCAATTGAGAACGCGCCACTATTGGGTGGTGGATTGAAACGCACGAACAGCTGGGCTGCCCTGTACAACAGCAATCTCAATCACACAGTGTTTAAAGTCACGTCGTACCTTGGATTGGCGGACGATAGAGCATTGTTTCTCAGGGCATATGATGACGCAAACGATAAGCTCGATGCATTCGTGCGAACATACGAGCAGGAGGTGGGTGCTCCCCTATTGTGTTTCGCGGCTGTGATAAACGCATTACATTTCCCTTTAGCAGAATTTTCGACATTGCTTTATTCTGCCGCGGATACCTCTACTCCCAGGTGAAGAAGGTGAAGGATTTCTATAATGAGAAGACGGATGAAATATCTCAGAGATTGGAGGTCCTTGTGGAGAGTGTCGACACATCCGGATTGAAGCCCAAGGAACAACAACGGAGGAAAAGCATGGTACAGACTCTGACATGCAAGTTTGAGGAAATGATGCATGGAGCAGGACACCGCGGGCACGAGAAGGGCACCAGTATCAGGGTTAGTGCACTCCCTGACATTGGAGATATTTTTTCTCAAGAATCAATGGACGATGATGAAATGATGAGGAAATCCGATTCTATTAAGCGGGCGATCACAGATGTTTATCGAACTTCTAAGCTGTTGAACAACTTTTCAATCATGGTGAGCGTTATTTTAGGATTTAACTTGTCGGCCCCTACCATCATCATTTAAGCTTCGATGCTGCGTAATCTCCTTTTGAGTAGAATTACACCGGATTTGTAAAGATCGCGAAGAAATTTGACAAGACGATTCCAAAGCACAAAGGGATACTCAAAGGGAAAATTTGCGACGATGGGAAACAGGCTGAGCTGCTAGCTGATAAACTGGTGTGTTTGTCCTTAAACCTGTCAAATTTATCCGATCATTGGTCACCGTGCCTTATGACCTCCTTTTGCCCTTGTGTTTATGAAGGAGCGAATTTATTCGAAATGGTTTTGCGATGGCAATATTCGAGAGGCTCAGGTTCAGATGCTCTCTAAAAGAGGAGATGGGCTGTTGATGGATTGGACTCAACTCCGCCTGGGCTATCGTCTAGGGATGTGTTGTATTCTAGCATTGTGGGTGGCCTGGGACTGTATTTGGGGCCAATTCGCAAAGGGAGAGGTTTCGATTGGCGGGCGTTCTGCATTTCCAGTGTTTAGAGGCTGTTTTGGTTTAATAGCCTGGCATTGGTTCTGGGGATTGTCGGTTTATACATGGACGAGGTACCGAATCAACTACATCTATCTCTTTGACTTTGACCCACGTAATGTTGACACGCCGATTGACATTTTCAATGACGCAGTCGACGAGACGCTTGTCTTCCTTGTATGCATGTTGATGTATTACAAGGCCGATAGCGGTGACATGCCTCTGTTCATTCCACCGAGAGCGTATCCGTGTTTCCTGATCATTTATGCTGTCAAATGCCTTTTGTTCCCTTGGAGGATGAGGAAGCCACTCTGGATAGCCATCAAACAAGTTATCAGCGCTCCTTTCGTGTCCCCCACATTCTTCTTGACTTATGTAGGTGATGTGTTTACCAGGTGAGTTGATTTTGCTACACCAGCTCATCTTGTCTGCTCTTATTAGTATGTCACTCACCCTTCCTATAACTTTCTAGTATGGTGAAAGTGTTCCAAGACCTCCGTGAGTTGTTTTTTATTCATCTGGAGGATGTTGCATCCCTCGTGAACGGTAATTGATGACTCACTTCCCCTTTCTTGTTCGACACCCAACTGATTATCTCCTCTAGTGTGGTCATTCTGCTTCGTTGCATCGGGAGATTTCCTACTACATGAGAGTGATGTGAGAAAATATGATCACTCATGGAGTCAACAATTTTGGTACAAAAATATCGCCATCCCCTTGATTTGCCTCCTTCCTCTGTGGTTTCGATTCAATCAATGTCTTCGGCGATATATGGATACGGGCAAGCGTATGCCTAATCTCGCCAATGCTTTCAAGTATGCCATGTCGCAGTCGGTGACTCTGTTTGGAGCATTTCATCCGCTGTATTTAATGTACATTAGTGACGGCAAAGTCGACATTTCCCTTGTGAATGATGACGATGATAAGAATGATGGACAAGAAGAATCGAACTTCTTTTTCCAACACGCCATGGTCTTTCAGCTGTTTTGGATGGGCCTCTTCATCGCTTCGTCGCTATATAGCTTTTGTTGGGATGTCTACATGGATTGGGGTGAGTGGCAGTTGCGTTGTATTCCTTTAACCAGGTTTTGTTTATATCTATTTGTCCCATGCAATTATCTGCATATTTCATGCGTGCGTCGGTGGCTACAGGTCTAGGAAGAAGAGAGCATGGATTCTTAGGAACGCGCTTGATGTTTCCGAAGCGATCATACTATTATACGGGTGAGTAGCGGAAGCTATGTGCCCCCCCCCACGTATACTCGCACGCTCCGTCGAATTCATCCTCTCACCTGCACATCGCTCCGTCGGGGCTTCACATCGATCTCAAGTCATTGGGTTGGATTTAATTCTTCGATTCATGTGGGTTCTCACCCTCATTCCCGTGAGTAAAATTACATAACGTTGTCGTCGAATACCTTGCGTTGTATTTTGCAATCGCGACCCGACCTGACATCGTTTATTTGTTTGCTTGTTTGTAGCCACAATCAGGTGATTATTTCCTTAGTGGCTTAGTACCTTTTTCATCGTATACGTGGAAGAAGACCCCAACGAATCTGACAATATCCACTCGTTCATTATTTACCATCGCATCGAAATATAGGTGCCCAATTCGAGCTTCCCGCGTATCTGTCGGCGGTATCAATGACGGTCGAGCTATTCCGAAGGACCGTATGGGGCTTTTTCCGCCTCGAACACGAGCATCGGCAGAACACCGAGGGCTTCAGGCGTGTCAACGTCGTGCCGTTGCACTTCAACACCGGCCACAAGCACAAGTACAACGAGAGGCACTGGGTCGGATGGAGGGTGCTGATAGAAATATCTGTCGTCACCACCGTCGTCGTCGCCGTATCGGCGTTTAGCGTGATCGTCGCCCAGCGTGCCACGCATCAACTGCAGATGTCAAATCCTAGAGATCTCTAGCTTTGGGAAGAGTGTTGTGTCATCATCATCTATTAAAGTAGTAGTAATGAACACTATTTACAACCATATTAAAGTGGTAGTGCGAACATCGACGTGCGATGGTCATAATATATCCCCCTCCCCGTCGCGCGTTTCATCGGAGGGGAAGGGATTGGGGGAGAGAGAGGGCGAGATCCCATCACCGCATCTCCCTGCTTTCGCAAGAGATCGTCCCCGAAGTTTGTTTCTTCCCCTTCGAGCCATAGCCAGTAGTCGACGATAACGGCGTGAATGACGACGATAACGACGACGACGACGACGACGATGACAGGGACGCGCTTGCCCAGCGCGCGACGCGGAATACCCCATCCTCGCCGAGGGGCAAGACGTTGTTGTAAAACCAGGGCAAACTGCCCTGTACGGGAGCGTTCATGAGTATCCTCGAGAACCACTTGGGCACGGTGAAGAACGCCGATATACCCTCCTTCCTCAACGACGCACGTATCACCTCGGAGTACCTGATGTTCCTCCCCCCGTCCATCGCGGCATAATCGAGGGAACGTCCCCAGAGCGCCTGTTGGGTGATGGCGAACGCGTTCATGGTGAAGTTCATGCCCATGCCGTAACAGAACAACGTCCCCTGCGACTTATTCTCCTGGGGGAAGTACAGCCTGTAGGTGATCGGCGTGAGTATGAAGGAGGTATTGCACATGATGACGTTGCGCATGACGTTGGGAACGTACGCGGGCGCGAAGAGGTAACGCGATATCGGATTCCATTTCAGGTTCGATTCGATCGTAGCGAGTTGGCCCGGGCCGAAGTACCTCTGCACCTCCGCGCGATTCGCGACGATCGATTCCAAACACGCCGCCATGACGGGCGCGAGTAGGGTCTTGATTACGGTCTTGGCGCGGTGGTGGGACGAGTCGACTCCCCTCGTATCGTCCACGTCCTCGCGCGTCGTCGTCGTCGTCGTTGGCGGAGGAGGAGGAGGAGGAGGATCCATGACCTCACTGCCGTACCAAACCGGCTCGACGCCCATAACACCGCTCAGCATGCGATCGAAGAACTGAAACGACATTCCCATGACAGAATACGCCATGAACCAGGCCACCAAGCTCGCCGGACCCACGACTCGGTACGGCGCCAGGTACCCCTCCCGAAACGTGAGTCGTATGCTCTGACCGAACTGATTCGATCCGGTGACCTGGGACGAGTTCATGTACAGCGCGATCTTCTCCAACGGCATGCCGAGGTATCGCATCCCCGCCCCGAAGGTGCCTAGCCCCATCGATCGGTAGGCGACGAGTATCGATGCCTCGAGCTCGGACGACATGGCGACATTAATTCGACGGTCGTCGTTTTCGTCGTCGCCGTATTCGTCGTCGTCGTCGTCGTAGTTGCCGGACGCTGCATCGTTCCGTCGTTCTGGCGATGGCGATGACATGGATTGCGATCGCTCTCGCTTTTGCTATTATTTATCAATTTCGAGGGGTGGGCGGGGGGATATTGGACGCAATAACGCGCTCCTTAATAATATATATATATTATTACTATTTTATTTCTCGGGACGACATCGATGACGACCGTCCACAAAAAAAATTGGTTTGTGCGTTCTCCTATTTTAGTGGATGGGGGTCAACAACAGTCAAAGTTCATCGACGCCTTCGCTCAGTGAGCTGTTTACGCCAATTATAAATGGCTGATTTTCTATAACACGAGAAATTTTTTCTATAATACACGAAAAAAACCGCGGAAAGTTGTGTTTTTTCGGGAATGGAATGTGGCAATAGAAAATCGGCCATTTTACATTTTTGGCGTCACAGCGCCCTTGCAAGTGCACAGAGGAGGATACGGCATCGATATCGTACGTACTACGGCGTGACATAAAAAGATAGTTATATTTTTAGGAATTTTGTAGGGGGGAGGAAAAAAAAGTGTGTGGGGTCAGGAAACTTCGTACACTACCCATCCCCGTGTATGGTAAGGTCAATGGCGTCGACAGACGGACAGACAGGCCGGCAAAGGAGGAGGAAAGCTCCATACTCCATATCCCGTGCGTCAATCACCGCCGCCTCAATAGGAAGTATATCGCGTTCGAATATATAATGAGGGCGTGCTTGGCATTTTCCGCGTCGGCGGTATCCTCCCTCAGCTTTCACATCGCGAACGGTGGATTAGTGCGCGGAATGCGAGGGACGGGGCGGCGTCGTCGCGAACGCGTGGATTATCATCCGACGGGGAGGGGGGGGGTAGTAGTAGTTGCGCCCGAACGAATACAGGCGCTCCTCATGGATGGATCCCCCTCGCGTCCGTCGTCGGGGGTAGGGAGGGACGACGACGACGACATCGATGACGAGGCTCCCGACGTCGTCGTCGTCGGGAATGGAACGGCCGAGGATTTGATCGTAACGAAAACCTACCGAGTTCCAATGGGAGGATTCCGCATTGACGACGACGACGACGACGACGACGGAGGCGCTCCGGGCACGATTTCT
Source organism: Cyclostephanos tholiformis (assembly GCA_036939975.1). NCBI lineage: Eukaryota > Bacillariophyta > Thalassiosirophyceae > Thalassiosirales > Thalassiosiraceae > Cyclostephanos > Cyclostephanos tholiformis. Next base: position 7,182 of record JALLPB010000222.1, on the reverse strand, counting down.
ATAACGAGTATGTTCACCCCGGAGGACATATCGAGATTACGACTGGATTCGTTCAACGTCACCCTACCCGCGGCGCTGATGCTACTCGATCCCACGAGGTACCCGACGCAATCCCGCGCTCGCAAGGCCATACGACGTCGCTCGATATGCATCCGTCGAGACAACGACCCCCGCCCCCCCCCCCCGCCCCCGATCGAATTAGCATAATATACGACGAGCTCGGGAAGGTGATATCGAGGGTGTATCCCGGGGACTACATCGGATACCAGCGCCGCGCCGGCTCGGATTATAACGCGATCGAGGGCGCGCCGTACCGACCGGCCCCGCCTTTCCGCGTGCCTGTGATATTCGAGGACGATCACATGGCCATCGTCGACAAGCCCGCCGGTATCGTCGTTTATCGGGCGGGGGGCGGACGGGGGGGGGGCGCTGCTGGCTCCGGCGGGCACGGTCGGGACACCCTCCTCTCCGCGTTGTCCTGCGTATTGACGCCGTCCGATATCATATGCGACGGAGACGAACGGAACGTTCCGCTGAAACGGCCGCATCCCGTTCATCGATTGGACAGGCCGACGTCGGGCCTGATGGTCATCGCCAAGACGAAGGCCGCGGCGGCGCATCTCGCTCGGGAGTTTGAATACCGCAGGGCCAGGAAGACGTATCGCGCGATCGTGAATGGCGTACCGATGACATCATCCGGCGAGGATGGGGGATCGTATTCCGAATGGAACACCATCGATCATGATTTAGACGGAAAGTCGGCGATAACGGAATGGAGAATAATACGGAAAGTTCGCTCGTTGCGCGGAAAGGATGGGCAGCTATCATTGCTCGAACTTAGGCCAAAGACGGGTGAGAAAAATCGAAGTATTTGATTCCCTCTGTTCTTCCGTCTCTTTGTGGCGTGATCGGACATTCATTCGTTGCTATGCAGGCCGCTATCATCAGTTGCGAAGACACATGGTGCGTAGATAGTTGTGCCACAACGGTACTTTTTTTTCTTTTTCGATGTGGGTGTCTTATCCACTTTTTGATCGACAGGCTTGGGTTTGCAAGAGTCCAATCATAGGCGACACGACATACGACGATGCAGACGATTCAGCCTTGCGCTTTCGTGAACGCGGCTTATTCCTATGTTCTAACGAGGTCGAGCTAGAGCATCCATATTACAATACACCCTCTGGTCGTAAAATATGGCTTGGCATGGATAGGAGAGTTCAGGGTCATGGCGATGCAATATTGCGAGAGGATGAAGATACTGGAATTGTCACGATAAGGGCAAGGATTGACCTGCCAGAAAAGTTTCAATCTTTTCTAGATAGAGAAAATTCTAGGGCGAATAAGTTTATGGACAAGGATGAATGAAGCTATGGATACATTGGTAGTTATGGCCACCACAGATGATTTTTCGGGAGAACTGACATATTGTACGTTCGATATTGTGGTTCAAGTCATCCATCTCATTAAAACAAGTCTTAATTTGACGCTGTGCGGTTTTAAAGAGTAGGTAGGATTACAGAGCATCAGATTGCCTACACAGCCAAATCACATCGTAATCACCTCTATCTACTTGTTCTAGTTGAGAGATAGGTGCTGCTGCTCGAAAATTTAGCCCACCTTCTCACAGCTCAGGTTCCAGTGATGCAAACCTCAATGCTCCATTCTTAACCAAAATGTTCCTTGTTTTGACGAATCGGGCTTTTTCTTCCCCATCCTCTGTCCCGAGCAAGATTTGCTCAATCACATCCAAGACTGTCGCCTTCTTGGCATTTGCATCTAGGTCGAAATCAGCATTCACATCGGCACCATACTTCAATAACAATTCAATAATATCGTGTCGACCGTAGAAAGTATTCCATGACAGCGGGTGCATGCGGAGGCCGGAATCCCACGTCGATCTAACGTCGGGGTCGGCGCCCGCATCTAAAATTAGTTTGGCTATTTCGGCGCTGCCGCTGATGGCCGTGAGGTGAAGGCAGTGCTCGCCATTCTTGGTCGTCGCGTGCGCCAGCGATGGGTCTTTCTCAAGGAGCATTTTAACTTTCCCTGCTTCCCCACCCGAGCAGGCAAAAAAGTATTCGGAATTTTCCCCCTCCGGATCCGACGACGAAGCGACTGCAGACACCAACACCATCATGCGCATGCATGACACGGCTAGCTTTGCGCAAGACGAAACTGCCCTTCGGCGCATTCTTTTCGGAATAGAGCTCAGCATTTGAGATGATTTCAGCGAACTATGGAAGAAATGCTAATATTATGGTCAAGACCGAAGACCAGTCCGCGCATGTGAACGTTGACGAATGTACTATGGCGAGAATAATTCGATGTAAGGCGTGCGTTCGTGGCATGTTGTGGATGTACCATATCATATTATGGTACCGTACCCGCGCATCGCGGCCCTCCAGGCGTGGCGGGAGCCGGTTAGACAAAGTTTGTGTACACGCAACATGCGTCCGTTTGAACTGAAAACCATTCTATTGCTTCGTGTTTTTCACAGTGTAGTGACAGTTAATTAGCTGCGTTGCCTTCGCTTAGTTGGACGACGTAGGCCAAAGTGATGGCGAGAGATCCCCCCACTTTTTACTCACTGATCGTTGCTTCGTGTGGGTCAAATAAGTCTTGTAGTATTTGACGACAACAACGGAAGAGGCCTTGGCATGTGCTCGTCGTCGATGAAAGGATTGCCGATGCATATTTTATGCTCGTCGTTATTTTTGTACGCATTCGTTCATGAGATCCTAGCACTGCTTCTAATTTCACCGCCATCCTCTATTAGAGACTATCGCCAGTTGGCATCACTTATTGTAAACACTTTTGATGCTCCAGACGCAGACTTGGCTGCATGGCCGGGCAGCCAGCAAAGCCAACTATTTCAATCAAAAATAGATGAACTGAGGTGGAATGTGTTTGAAAAATCCCTGACAGAAGAATTCACATTCAAACAATACACATCAACCGTGAGACGAATGCGAGGGAAAAAATACTGTCTCCTGGTTGTGAAAGAATGCTGTCAAGATGAAGACAACAATCAGCAGCTGCGAGTGCGGGATGATGTCGTTGGAATTGTTGAAATGGGCATGTCACTCTGCCCGTCTCGCTACCAAGACAGAAGTGAAGAAAATGAAGCTGTTTATGATGCACCAGCGAATGAATCAAGACCTCAGCCAACAGTTGGGGTTCTCTGTGTAAAATCCACTCACCGACAGAAAGGAATAGGCCAGGCTCTAGTTGAAAAATGCGAACAAGTCGCGGCAGACGTTTGGAATGAAGAATACATTTTTGTTGATGTAGATCCTGACAATCAAAGCGCGTTGTCATTTTTCATTAAGTGTGGCTACAAATCGACTCCGTTAGAAAGCTTGCAAATAAGGAACGCGACCGTTTCTAGAAGAAGAGCATCAGAGACAAAGCCTCACTACTTGCTTCGAAAAAGATTGAGAAAGACTATGATTTAGCGCAGTTGAACCAGAAGTAGCAACGGTTGAATAGTTCATTGAATATAATTGATCCTACTTTCTCATATGGAACATCAAAGAGATGATCTCACGCTATCCACCTCAAAAACAGCTGCCGCGCCCATTCCCGTTCCTATGCACATGCTCACAACTCCTCTCTTCTTATTCTCTCTCCTCATTTCATGTAGCAGCGATACTACCATCCGTGCACCAGTACAACCTAAAGGATGGCCAAGGGCTATAGCACCTCCGTTAGGGTTCACTTTTGAAGCATCTAGTTTGAGCGTTTGCACAGAATAATATGCCTGGGACGCAAACGCTTCATTGATTTCATACACATCAATATCACCAATGGATAATGATGCTTTCTCGAGGGCAGACGGAATGGCATACACAGGTCCGATTCCCATAATCTTTGGTGGAACTCCCTCTATGGCAAAAGAACGAAAAACTCCCATAATCGGCAAATGTCGTCTTACTGCCTCTTCTCTGCTCATTAACAGCACCGCCGCTGCTCCGTCCGTCAACTGCGACGAGTTCCCCGCAGTAGTCGACCCATTCTCTTTATCAAATGCTGGTGTCAATTTGGCCAACTTATCCGCAGTGGTGGTTGGGCGAATTCCGTCATCTTGAACAATGCCACTAATAGAAATGATCTCCAATTTGAATTTCCCTGAAGACTGAGCCTTCGCTGCCTTTTGATGTGACATTGCTGCGAATTCGTCTAATGTTGCTCTATCCAAGAAATACTTCTTCGACACGTTTTCCGAGGTCACGCCCATAGGAATCAAGCAATCTATTGCATCATCAGAATAACAACTTTTCCCAATTGCGTCCCAATCCACTTCTGGCGGGTGTTCCTTATATAACTTGTCCATAGGATTGATACTCATACTTTCTACTCCAGCGCCTGAGGAAAGAAATTGAATCACCATTGAATACAAGTGCGACGTGAGGGCTAGAGAGGTGCGTCACAAATTCGTAATACATTGAATAGCTCTCACCGATTCCTACGTTGATTGATCCAGTTTGTATTGCAAAAGCAATGTTTGCAATCGCTTGCAATCCCGACGAACACTGACGATTGGTAGTCGATAAAGAGGCGGTATGCGGGATTCCAGCTGAGAGCGCGGCGATCCGAAATGAAACGGCGGCAGTTGGAGGAGAAAGAACGTTGCCTACGCAAATGTCTTGCACGGAGTCGGGAGGAATCAAATAATCGCCATCGTCGTGCTCGGCTTTCGTTTGTTGAGGGTTCTTCAACAGGACCCCGCGAAGAACTGAGGCGAGGAGAACTGAGGGAGGCAGTTTGGCCAATCCACCTTTGCGCGCGCGACAAAGAGGGGTTCGTATGGCCTGGACAATGACCGCATCACGTGGATGGGGAGATGCTTCGCCGGCACTTAGCGTCATGGTCCAAGTTTTGACTTGTTGATGTATGCAGGTGGCGGGGCGCACTAAAAGCAACATACGACTTCCACGTGGAATTCTCCAATGAGTGGCCGTCGATCGCCCCCGGCGCCGTGCGGTCGGCCGAAGGTCCTAACAAAATAATTGCAAATTGGGAAGTAGTATCGTACCAAAGTAAATTTAGATGATGGTAGGTTGGTTCCGACGTGAGGAACTATGAATGAACGTCTAGTCCGACCAAAGTAAAGTCAAGAACGCAAGTCCTCTAGAGGAGTGGTGTGGTGTGGATGCGTGGTGTTGGGGCTGTGTATAGTCTCCAAAGAATTTACGGCGTGAGGGTGAGGCAGAGTGGTATCTAGTAATTAACATCATCGTTATGAACAAGTGGTAAGTAGTTGCGAGTAAACGATACGCTTCATATATTATTGGATTAAGATAATCCAAAATTAAACAGTTCTTTAAGGCGAGTATTCACCTGTCAAAAGGAATGCATCATCATCCCGCTACGCCGCCCTCGAGGTTCTCCTTCACTCTTCCGTACCATCCCTGACTTGCCGACCATACCTCTACACATTATTTGCCGAGGTGGAGTTTACGATCGAGCAAGAGTGATAAACCGATAGAGCGCCGTCTCTGCATGCCGCTAGAAAACCCATTTCCAGTTCCTCTAAAATCACCTCCCCAATACTGTAGTGCGAAGTAACCACTTACGCAGAGTATAAATTTGAAACAGAGTGATGAAGAGATAGAGCAACGTCTCAAGGATGCCACTTCGAACAATCTTCTTGTAATTCCTCCTTGCATCACCTTCATGCCCCTTGATTCGATGATGAACGTTTGTTTGTCTCTTTTGCATAAGGGCTACCAATTCATTGAGACCGAGAAGCATACTCTTTGAGGCTTTAAGATCAAAATCATTTACTTGATTCTCCAATAGCTTCTCCAACTCCTCCTTGACCAGACTCTTCTCTACTTCCTCAGCGGCCTTACTGTTTTCCAATCCTTTGATGAGTTCTTCTTCGTCCAGTGTCGCTCTTTCATCGTACGTGTAAACGTGTCCCGTTTCACGGTTGACCCCGCCAAGGTCTTCACTAGACCGGATATCCATCTCGGCAAGAATGTAATTGTGCGAAGTTACACACATCCGGTACCAGCCAGGCGTCTTGATGGGTTTCGTCCACTCGTGCGGTTCGATGTACTCCGGTAAGAATGTCTGATATGTATAAGCCTTGGTCAACTCATATTGTTCGTCCTCTACACTTTCGTTGCCAGAGTAAGCCCCACCTTCTAATTTTCGCCTCTCTAAAGTCCTCTGTCGCTCTTCCTCCAACTGCCCAATTGCCGTCGCCCTCTGTCGGTAGAATTCTTCTCGAGCCGCTATGGCATCTTCACTTTCACCCGAGTGAGTGTAATCGACAACATAATTATAATTTATCATCCCCACCTCGTGAAGGCGCCTCGCATTATCTCTCACGAACCCGTCCCAATTAAGGATTACTTTCTGCATTGACGCCCCCAGCGTATTGGCGAAGGGTGGTTTGGCAAACCGTCCAGTGGAATCTCCCACCCCGGCGTCTGTGGCGACATTATTCGGCCACGTCCGTTCTCCTCCGTTGTTGACTTCGCCAACCTCTGGAGGAATTACAGGTCCATGTATTTCGACGGACGCAGACGGTCGGCCATTCTCGTCAGCTTCTGCGATGAAGATTTCGAACGTGGCGAAATCCCCACGATTGAATCTTTTCAAGATGCACTGCTTTTCGTTTGCGTGTATCATGTGCATCAAGGGATGGTGGGTGGAGGAGACCAGGCCGATGCAGGCCGTGAAAATGATAGTGCGACAACAAAACCGCTGCGAGCACCACCTTGACCACCTTGATATTTTTCCCATCGTCCACTGTTTTCGGGTGGTCTCTCTTTGTTCAAATTGTCCAACTTCGTCAATGCTTGATGTGGCGACGGCGTTCAGCAGTCGGAATACTATCATATATTTCCGGGGTGGTTGGGACTTCACAGATATGGGCAGCTCACCTACCACCATGACCACCTAACCCTCTCGCTCTCCAACGGCCAAATACGTACGTATGGTACAATAGGTATCGTACGCAGCGTTATTACAATAGAGTACTATATCTTTTTTTATCTCCTTACAAGCCGATAGGGCCTGCGGCTCTTCATCCCCAAGGACAGACATACCTTTGCAACTTCATTCATGGACAGACAGACAGTCACAGCTTAGTATCATTTTGTTTCATAAGTTCATACGTACGTAGTTATGTAAGATAAATACGTACCGCTCCGCGAGGAAGTCGGATTT
>JALLPB010000221.1:0-19890 GCA_036939975.1 Cyclostephanos tholiformis | reverse complement strand
ACCAGCTCACCGGTACATCCTACATATGTACGTATGTGGGATGCAGTACTATGAGAAATTTTACGAGAAATCACAGCTACCTATTTTACCCTTGGTTTGTGGCCAAATTTTGGCTAAGAACTGGGCCAATAAAGAGATACACTAAAAACAACAACAAAACAACAATCAACAACAATACCCTATGGCCCCCCCAAAAGACAGCTGATACATTGCAACTGCCAATTGATCCGCCAACTACCAAGTACTTTCGGATAGAGTAAATCATGGGCATCATTGCATAATCCAGCTTCATTTGAGGGAGCACCAGGCGGCTGAAAAAAATGGCATCATCCAAAAGCCTAATTAGGCTTTAAAAGCCTCCATGGTCAAGAACCCACTTTTATTGCTAGCAATTATGAATCTTATGTTAGTGTTGAGCTCCTTGTTGTTGTTCTGGAATTTTTGTTTCCAATTCAAGTATCAAAACATATTAAAGCAAGACTGATATGCAAATATGACCCAAATGGGATATTTCTAGTACAAGTTGGTCCAATGAGTCTGCCTCGGATGGAAGACTGGTCATTCTACTGCCATACGGATTATGACCAAAAAAGATGGCATGGCTGAGCTTGACACGAGAATGTGCCATCCCACTTCCTCTGGGTCCTGCCAGGAAGTGGTCACAGGGATATGGCAATGGCAGTGCCATGCCCCCACCATCATGATGCCCCTCTCTTCTGAAATCCTTTGTTCTCATCAATTCCTCCCACAATTTGTGCATGCCTATCCTCCCACATCTTGATCAATGTTGCATGATAGTGGGACCACATCACCATGCCCATCATGTCTACCCCCAACAACCCTTGTTGAGGTCCCAAGCCTTTCATGCCTACCAATTTGTGGTGTAGCTCCTTCCCCTCCCTCTCACTTCTCTCATCACCACAATGAGTTGTTCCATAGCACAGTGTGCCACAAATATGTGCTCTTCATTAACTCTCCTTGCATCCTTGAGCTTGGCATCTCCCCTCATCTTAAGTAGCTTATGCTGTAGTTTGGTACCCTTCTGTGTCTGGTTTTTCATGCATTCTGTATTGTGATATTACATATGTTTGTCATGATTCAAGCCTCCCATTCAGGTCTGTCTGACCTGATCCTTGAATCAACCAACCTTGGTTCTCTTCTTTCTTGGTTTTTCAGGGTGAAGGTTTTTGCAAAAAGGATTATCAGTGTGCCCTTGTTGGTTCTATGGTGTTTAACAGCTTAACAGCTAAGGACAGTAACCACCATCCATTTTTAGAGTAGCTATGTAGTAGTATAGTGCGTTGAATGCGCTAGAAGCTTTCGCACAGTATTTTCCTATTTTTACAAAGTTTTTTGCATCAATGATGTAAGAAGTGTGTTTTTTCACATGTTTTTTGCTCTAGTTAAAAATCTCCATTTGTGAGTTGTGTTATACAGTAGATTTTGGTGCACCCAGTTGTTTTTTTAGGTAGAACTTTTATACTATTCCTACATAGAAATCTTGTATGTACATGTACCTACAAAAAGTACGAGTTTTTCTCCTGACAGAATGGAGATAGCTGATAAGCTGTTTAGCTATCATACTCCATACAAATGCACCATGTGATGGTAGCAAATATGTTTCACTCTACAATACCTTGCACCTATGTATCTACTATACATAATACACACTCATCGTAGGTCTTGATTCTCTTTTAGAGAAGTTCTTCCTCGTAGTAGTGTTAACCCAAAGAAAGGACAGTGTACCAGTGTGACAGGCTTTGTCACAGGCTTTCTGATGTTTTGGAGAAGGTGAGGGTCTGATTCCTGGTCCAAGGTGCTTTGGCTGTCCAGAACAATATGAATAGGTGCAGACTAGGAGAAGTCGGTTCATATTCACTTTTCCTTTTACATTCACACCAGGAACCAGGACCAGGACACCATACCACATCATGTTCTCCACCTCATCTGGATCTTCTTCTCATGTGGTGTATATGTGGAGTCACTCCTTGTTAAAGGCCCCAAGAATTGCCCTTTCTTCCTTAGTCTCACAGCCAGCATGGCAGGTGCAGGTTATTAGTAATATAACTAGTAGCCCAATAATTGCCTTGGGTCATCCTCTGAGCAGAGAACATCATGTCACCTCCCTCACTAGCTCTGATGATGTTACTGTTGGTGCCGGGCTTCCAAATCTTTGAATGTATTGCCCGATCCAATCCCTCATGAATTCATAGTAGCTAGGACTCACCTGCAGCAGCACCTCCTCTCCTCAAACCCACTAGATCTAACATGGATCTAGGCTGTTCTTTTTGGAGTTGAGGTTGAGGTCTTGAGATGACCGAAGCCAAGGAAAACAGTAATGAACATCTCAGTCTTGGCAATCCTTGGGGGGTGGGGGAGGGGTGGGGGGCACAGCAATACTGATACACGACTCAGCACGAGGCCTTCTAGGTAATCGATTTCACGAATAAAACCTAAAGGGCGGGAATTCAGAGAGAGGCGCAGCAGTGCCATTAGACAAAAGGGAGAAATCCGATTTTATTCTCCTACCAAAATGAGATGGAGCTTAAGCGCCCGACTGGATAGAACTGCCCTCAGCGCAGGCCAAGGCCAAATCTTCACACTTATCTAAGCACATAACCCGTCGGTTGCTACAAACTCGATTCCCCGGATCGATATCGCTTTCTAAAACATCGCATCATAAATCCAACCGCCACCGCCCTGTGGACGGACGTAGTAGGTACTCCAGTTGAGGTGGACTATCTAGGGCCGGGGGGAATTAACTAAATTACAATCGAAATATGGCCAATTCCAACTCCGCCACCGCCAAGGGACCCCCCGAGGTCGACCTGGCGGAGCTCCTATCGACGTGCATCGATGCCTGCCGTCGAGGGTGCGAGGTCATACGCAACGTCTGGCACAGGTCATTGCACGGCGATGACGTCCTCGGTTCGATCACTTACAAAATAGCCGACGATCCTCGATCGGCATTGACGGAGGCCGACGGCGCGTCGCAGAAGGTCATCATCGAGTGTCTGACCAACTGCTGGGCGAGAGAAATCGAGGCGGGGTATGTCAAAATTGTTGGGGAGGAAGAGGACGATCACTCGACCGATCTTGAGGGGGACAAATCCTTTGACACTGTTTACAGCGAGGACATGTTGTCGCATTTCGACAATTACAACTGCCCCCGGACGGATCGCGAGCCAATCATAAGGGACATGTTTCATTACTTACCTCCCTTAAGAAAATCTTCGACGCACACGGAGCGAGGGGATGACGAGTCCGGCTGCGATGAGATTATCATATTCATAGACCCGATGGATGGCACTCGAGAATTCGTCGAGGGACGCATACAAAACGTTCAGTGTCTCATTGGGATTACATTGAACGGCATGCCCGTGGCTGGGGCGATGGGCATGCCCATGGTGCACGATACACGGATCGAGGTGGCGTACGGTATGATCGCACTTGAGAGGGATGAAAGCAAATTGGTAATTCCTGTTCCAGTGTTGTCGGGGATTAAGTTCTTCGATGCTCTCAATCCGCTCGTGAGGGATGCGGCGCCAAACATCGGTTCAAGTGTAGACGACGACGTTGGCGACCGCGATGGCAATGATGATAGTACCCTGGTGGTGTTTTCTGGAGATTCCATGAAGCCGTCGCTGAACTTGGCCATGGAATGCCTAGAAAATAGAGTACTCGGAGGGTCAGAAGAGTGGATCAATCGGGAGGTAGGAATCGACGAGGTCGATCTTCATCCCCCCATTCGCAAGGTAATTGTCGGTGGGTGTGGACACAAAATCCTCTCCGTGCAAAGACATGTCCAAACGTTAGTCCAACGTCAAAATAAGGAACGCGTTGGATCGCTGTCATCTCGACCGATGGTCGGCGCCATCTCTCTTGCGCCTCCTGGCTCATCGTCCTGGGATACTGCAGCACCTACCGCCGTTCTATTGGCTGCCGATCCAAAAGCAAGGGTAACAGACCTGTTAGGTCGACCGTTGATATACGATGGCGATAATTTATCAAATAAATGCGGTGTGGTGGCGTCGTCCGGCTCTGTCGCATCTGTTATTCACGAAAGATTGTGCATGGGACTGTGTAAAGATGACGCGCTCTACGAACTGTTAAGCGTCAATCTGAGTAACAATGCCTCTTCTGACGAGTTAGGTCTTGACAAGGACCCACTTGTTGAGTTCGAAGTTGTTAGTGACAAGGACCCACTTGTTGAGTTCGAAGTTGTTAGGAGTATATCAGAACTCGATTTAGTTAGGAGTACATCAGAACTCAACAGTTGAATAAAATTGTAAAATATTATATTATTATCAGAAATCAACAGTTCAATAAAATTGTATAATACTATAATAGTATATTATTGACTTTCACTAGCCCAAGCTCATCTGATGCATGCATCCACCAATTATCAATTTCAACTATCCAAAACTTTGGTCGGCTTGTTTTCGCGTCATACTCCATTGCATATTACCATGGGGAGAGCAGGCGCCAGCATGTCTGGATACGAGACGCTTCTCGAGACGTTTTTCCTATTGGGGAGGACAGGAGTCCCCAATACGAAGTGGCGAACGTACTTCGCGTCGGAGAAAAGGAAGACCTCCAAAGAGGAAGGAAGAAGGTCTGTCTCACCGATTACTCCTGTTGGAGCACCAAGTGCTACTACAGCCCAGCATACTCGAACGGTTACCGTTGGATGTGACGTGGTGAAGAAGGCGAGTGGCGTGGATAAGCTCGGAGAGGGAGAAGGTACCTCTCCGACGTGTGCGGGGGCGTCTGTGGAGTCAGCAAGCGTATACGGCGATGCGGAAAGNGGTAATTTTTTGGAAGAGGTTTCGTTTACCCAAATTATAGCGCCACGAGGGTCGTCTGATGACGCTGCCAGCGCTATCGGTAAAAAAGTATCGTTCTATATAGGAATTCAGTATTAGGTAATTTTTTGGAAGAGGTTTCGTTTACCCAAATTATAGCGCCACGAGGGTCGTCAGATGACGCTGCTAGCGCCATCAGTAAAAAACTATCAATCTACATAGGAGTTTGGTATATAGTACATTTCGAAATAAAAAAGAGTTACCCCAAAAATAGTGCCACCAGCGTTGTCCTATGACGCCGGTGGCATCAGTTCGGGCGCCCAGACTAAACGATAGAGAGGTGCCGGTATCAACGCAGGAGTGTGAGAGCACATCGGTACTAAAATTGAGATGGGCCTGAAGGAAGAACTCGAGGCGCTGCGGAAATCCGGTCGCGTTAGGGCCAATTCCGAGAGGCTCGCGGCCTCGTCAGTGGCGAAGTCTCTTCTTCCGACCCCGGAGTCTGAGGCGGAGAGACTCCGTCAGAAGGCCACCATGGAGAGGAAGTCGCGTTTGGAAGCCTGGGAGTGGCTCCGCACCGTGCATTGGGAGCAGGCGGCGGTCATGAGCGCGCTGTATCGAGGGCGCAAAGACGACGAGCGTGCTAGGAAGAGAGAATCAGAGAGGATCATAAGGGAGTTGATGAGCAGGAATTCGCTGAGCGGCGGCGAGGCCGGCGCGATGGAGGAAGAAAGTGTTGAGTCGTCGTCATCGTCGACGACGAACGAGGACGATGAGAAGGAGAGGAGAAGGGAGAGGGATGAGCTAAGGATCAACAGAGAGGCATTGGATATGCTTCCCGACCACGTCGTGTCTGCCCTCAAAGCAAAGTACGAAACGAGCAACGGTTTACTGGCATTGTCACGCGAGTTGGAGGTTGCGACGGGCAATGAGGGATGCGGCGAGAGGGGGTTACTAACTAGGCTCATGGAGGCACCCTACGACGAGTTTCAAAACATGGCGAAAAAGGCAAATGATCATGATAAAACCGTGACCCCGCGAGGATCTCGCCGGTGCGAAGAGGAGGTGGAGAAAAAAGTAACAAGAGATGTAGAGGATGCAGCAAAAGAGATCGAGAAGCCAGCTTCGTTGGTAGGAGAGAATAATGAGCAAGAGATGGAAAAGTTAGTTCAGGAGGACGAGGTGGAGGGCAAATTAAAAAGTGAGTTGGAAGAAGAGGGAGTATCAAAGCTGGACGCAAAAGTAGTAAACGACGAGGTACTGGGAAAAGGGCAACGACAACAGCGACGACAAAAACAACGACAACAACCACGACAACGCGCAATCATGGGTGAAGTTAGCCCCCAAAAGCATGAGCCGCAGGGATCCTTTAATGAGCCCGTCGAAGAACTACGTGAAAGAATAGAGCGATTGACATTACAAGGATAAACTCGAGCGTCATCAATGCCGGACGAAAACAAGGAATAAGGTTATGTGGCCAATGAGAGGGAGACGCATTGACAAAAGAAATGCAATCGATCATCTCGCGAAACGACGAGAAGATAACGAAATTGGAACGAGGCGTCATCGTTACATCCATTCATCGAACGCATGATAAAAAATCGAGGCTATTTTTACGACGTGCATCCTCAAGAGTGCACTGGCGACGACCTCGATAGACAGCGTTGTGTCTCAACCCTTTTCAGGACCCTTGAACGGCATGCCACGCAGCAACAACCCCAAACCTTTTGAAAGCTTTGTATTTATGTGTATCACTGAAGGCAACACGTCACACCTACTTGTTGTGCTCGAAGTTATATGTTTGTCAAAGCCTCTCTAAAACTTAAACGATCGCTTTGCCGATATCGAGATAAGTGCATTCATTTGTATTAAATACGTTCGGAATGAAAAATCGTTCTTAGACACTACACAGACATGAGCAGGATTCGCATCACTGGCGATGGGAACAAATCATCACCGTTCACATCGCCAACGCCCGAGCCACCGTCGATCAATCTATCGATTTCGATGTCCATCAGACGTCGGAGTGACTCCCTCAAATCGGCGTGTCCTTGGTCGTGCGCCATGGTGAACAGTACGCTCGCGGCGAGGAGCGAGTCCTCCCGCAGCGATTGACGACAAGGATGACGACCATCCGACGTATCGTCTTCCTCCTCCTCCTCCTCCTCCTCCTCCTCCTCCTCCTTCTCCTCCGCCGTGTGATAACAACGCATGATCGCATTCCCGAGCAAAACCTGCGCGGCTCGATGACCGCCTCGTATTGCCGCGTGGTACCAAAGGGCAGGTGCTAGTCCCTTGATTTCGGACGAATTTTGGAAGAAGGGATTGTAGCACTCCCACTTTCCCTTGTTTCGTTTAGTCAATATGCTCGAAATAGCTCCATACTCCGACGCTGGAACGAGACCGTCATCGCACATTTTTGCTATTGCCGAAATGGCAAATACATTCCCCCTCCTCGCGCTCTTCAGGTAGAGGGAATAGGGATCGATCGATACTTCCCGATGACTACCTGATGCTTTCGTACTGGATCCTTTCACTTCCGCCAAGCTTTCAGAGGCCAGACCCAAGACGAATTCGCCGACTTCGTCGACGGGATCAAGCAGCCACGTTCGTTCGCTCGCGACGCTACTACCGCCTCGCCCGCTGTCGTCATCGACGTCGTCGTCGTCATCCCTCCCGCGACCATCATAGTCCACGAACCAAACGATGAGCGACGTCCTCTCCCTACCGAATTTGGGATCCACATCGACGCCGTGCAGGACGTCGTAGGCGTGTACCACGGCATCGCCCTTCTCAAGGGGGAAAAATTGTCTCAGGGCCGCGCCCCCTGTCACGGAGGAGGACGACGGCGGGCGGGGAATGACGTACAGGCCGCTACGACCGGTCGAGGCCGTGGAGTCCAATGCGATCACGCAAGTCGCGTAGGCGGTTACGTCGTAGTGCGGACTCAGGACGAATCGGGCGGTGGCAGTGTCGCCATCGTCGTTATCCTCTTTATCATGGCCAACACCGTCACCATTGTCGGCTCCACGAGCAACGTCATCATCGTCACAAGGCGGCCGCTCCCCCCCCCTCCCGTAATAACGAAGAAAGACATCGGAGATCTGGACTGTTTGGGAGTTCGTTATCTCTCTGACCGCCGGAAGCAGGCTGTCGTACAGGTGAGGTTTCAGAATATTCGTCATCCTCGATATGCAGTCCGAGAATGACACGACCCCGTCAGACGAAATATCGTTGTCGGGATCATCGTTTTCGCGGTCGAACATGGGCATACCGTTAGCGATGAGGTTGAGGTGCAAACTCGGCAATCCGTCGACCGAGTCAGGATTGTGACTGAGCCAATTCCGAGCCTTGATATCCTCCATTATGTTCATGACGTCGTTTATCGCGCACGATGGCAATGCTCGAGATAGGCGCGAGACGAAGTTGTTTTTCCGTCGTCGTCCACGTCCCCCCCCATCCCCGTCGCCAACATCGGTCATCGCAGCATGTCCGAGTTCGTCCTTCGTTCCTTCACGGCGGCGTCGCCCACGTAGCTTCTTGTTGCGAATTATCGCGCCGCCGTCGAAATCGAACGTCGTCCTCCTCGTCGAGAGGAGTCGCAATACCACTAACGAAACGTCCCCCTCTTCCGTTCCTCGACGTACGAACGCATATTCGTTCAGAAACGGTACGAATTTGTAGAGGTCGATCGCTAGATGGTCCGAGTGGGCAAAGTCGTCGTTTTCATCGTCGTCGTCGTATACGTCATTACCGTCGTTCGTGGCGTCGTCGTCGTCGTCGTCGTCGTCGTCGCCAGACGCCGACGATGATGGCGGGAGGAGTCCGATGCCCACGAGACGATCCACGAGATCCTTCCTTGCATCGGAATCGTCATTGCCTTTTATATTAATCGCCAACATCGTGAGTCTAGGACGACGACTGTCGGGACAAGCGATGCCGGACGTTCGTGCGAATTCGCGTTCCTCCTCGTACGACTCGCGTTCGACTTGGAGGTAATGCACGAGCAGCCGGTGATACACGGAAACGAACGCGTCGAATGCGTCCCCGTCGCCACCGCCAGTCGCGCCGACGCTGTGCGTGATGCACGCCTCGTAGCAAAAGTCGGCATCGCGCCGGACGAGATATCCCTCGCATGACGATCGTCGCCTCGCACCGCCATCACCATGGTCAACGAAGACCGTCGTGGCCCTGGCGGCATGGACGATGGCGGAATATTCGTCGAGACGCCTCTCGGCGCTCGATTCCTCCACGATCAGGGTCGATAGCAATCGAGGGAGTCGCCGCGGACCTAGGAGAGGTATGGCGGGAGGGACGGCCAACGAGGAGAATGCGCATGCCGAATTATCTCTAGTAGTATTATTAGTCAGGGTCAGGAGGACGATGATCGACGACGGCCCGACGAAACGAGTACGACTGTTCGCCGCCCTCATGGTGTCAAGTCCCGCATCGATCGCTGTCTGTGTAGTGTTCCTTTACTGCTATACAGTAAAAAGTACGCCAGATCACGGATAAAACGGGTTTGTGAAAATTTGCCGGAAAATTCTCCCGATGGTCCGTCGCAAGCGTATTGTTGGAGCACCAAGTGCTACTACAGCCCAGACGGCGACCGTTGAATGTGACGTGGCGACGAAGGCGAGCGGCGTGGGTAGCTCGGAGAGGGAGAAGGTACCTCTCCGACATGTGCAGGGGCGTCTGTGGAGTCAGCAGGCGTATACAGTGATGCGGAAAGCGGGATTTCCAATAGGAGTAGCGTGGCGACGAGCGTTCATCTCTCGTCCCACTTTTTAAATATAATCTCCAATCACTAAGTTATACTTGGGCATGTTATTCGCGCCGTCCCGAGAAAGGACAGGCGAGTAGCAGTTGCAACAACATTATATTTAAAAAGGTTGGGAGCGTTTGATCATAGCGTCGGCTGATTGGGGAGAATCACCGAGCGATCTAACATGACCGAGGAACAGAAGCCCAAGGTCGAGGGGAAGAAGCCCCGTCGGCACAACAGGCCGCAGAAGAAGGAATACACTCCGGGAATGGCAGGCTTGGAGGAGGACACCTTCGACATCGGTCACCCCAAGTACGCCGCCAAGTATGACAAGTCCGTCGATGCAATAGCAAGGTATGTGCAGCAAGAGTACAGGTCGGGGGCAGACGTCGCCAAAGCCATGAGGGAGCTAGTTACGCCTACTGTAACAATGCCGACGTACCCAGCCGATCCGAACGACCAAGAAAAGATCCAGATCTGGAAGGAGGAACTCCGTGAGAAACGGACCCAACTAATACAAATCGAAGAAAGCACCAAGAGGGCCTACGCACTAGTAATGGGGCAGTGCTCCCCAGCACTGGTAAGCAAGATTCGCGGGGCCACTTCTTACACGACTGTGAACGGAGGCCAAGATGTAGTCAAGCTCCTCCGCCTTATCCGAGGGTTCTGCTGCGACTTCGGAGCAGGGCAGCAGAGCACCTGGGCCCTCGAAGAACAGGCCAAGCATAGAGTGTCGGTGCACTACCAACGGCACGACGTCAGCAATACAGACTACATCCAGTACTTCCAAGCGCTGGTAGGGGTAGTGGAGACGTACGGAGGTGCGTACGGAAACGAGCCCGGGCTGATCAACGCCCAGCTGATAGAGATGGGAGTTCCGCCGGGGCAACTTGATACCGCGACACCGCAGCAAATGGCAGCGGCGAAGGGGGCGTGCAGGGAAGCGTACCTCGCCTGTATGATCCTTCGAGGGGCCGACTGCACTCGATACGGCGCCCTAAAAACCGAGCTCGCCAACGATATGACGAAGGGACAAGATCATTACCCGAAAACCATCGTCGAGGTGACCCGGCTCCTGAACGACTACAGGATCAGCCCGCGGGTTCAACGCGCAAGAGAGGACCCTGGTGAGGGAATGGCGTTCGTCCAGGAGAAGGGCGCAAAACGCGACGGAGAACGGGACCCGAGCAATCCGAACTGCTGGCACTGCAACCAGCCTGGACATCGTATGAACCGATGTCCGGAGCTCGTGGTGGAAGAGGTGGACAACCTGAATATAGGTGAGTCCGAAAGCGGGCACGGGCTCTTCAGCGCAGGAAGCAAGCACGGGGCGACGGACGAATCACAGGAGTGCGGCAGTCCGGGACAGGAGTGCGAGTTCACACAGGGAGGCAACAAGGGGGTGCGAGGGATTCTTCACCCGAATCACCTTTACATCGACACGTGCGCCAGCTACGCCAGCACGCCATACAGATCCCACCTCAAGGACGTCCATCGTTCCGCCAAGGGCCTCATCGGGCACAGCAACTGTGGGTCGACGATGATGACGGAAGTCGGGAAACTCGGCAAGATCGACGGGGTGTGGGTGAATAAAAGCGGGATCGCAAACATCGTCCCGCTTGAGGCCCTGTCCAAAATCTGGCGGATCATGTACGACTCCCGTGGGGGGATGAACGCAGGGCATTTTATCATCCATACCGACCAAGGCAATATCATCGTTCACAAGAACAAAAAAGGGATGCCATGTATCAACCTGGCAGGAGTTGACGGGGAGATGGCTCTGGACATGGTCCAGACCGTGAGCGGAAACATGGAGGGTTTTACTCGGCGTGAGGTGGAAGAGGCGAGGGCGGCTCGTGAAGCCCAGGGGATGGTTGGGCACCCGACCGATTGAGACTTTCTGGGAATGGTACGTGCCAATTACATCCTAAATTGCCCCGTTAAAGAAGCAGCCATAAAGAATGCTCACCAGATCTTTGGCCCTGACCTCGCAGGAGTGAGGGGGAGGATGGTGCGCAGGCCCCCAGATGCGGTGAGGACCAACTACGTACACGTCCCAAGCGCCATCATGGATCGGCATCGGCTAGTTGTATTAACGGCGGACATAATGTTTGTAAACGGGGTACCATTCCTAGTTAGTCTGGGAAGGGGCCTTAACCTATTAACTGCGGAGTTCTTACCCACGCGTACCGCCAAGTCCATAGCCGCCAGAATAGATCAAGTCAGGCACCTTTACGCTAGGGGGGGTTTTACCGTTGGGACTATTTTAATGGACAACGAGTTTGAAAAAATTCGGCCCCTCGTCCCCGAGCTCCACATAAACACCACCGCCGCGAAAGAACATGTCCCCGAAATAGAGAGGCGAATCCGACTCATCAAGGAGCGTGGGCGAGGAGTGTTGAATACTCTCCCTTTCAAACAGATGCCCCAGCTAATCCTGATCGAGCTGATATATCACGTTGTCATGTGGCTCAACGCCTTCCCGACGAAGTCGGGAGTATCCGAACGCCTGTCCCCCCGAGAAATCGTGCTTCGGCACAAATTCGACTTTGCAAAGCATTGCCAAGCGCCGTTCGGGTCGTACTGCGAGACCCACGAGGAGCCAACGCCAACGAACGGGATGAGAGCGCGGTCGATCCCCGCCATCGTGCTTGGGCCGACCGGGAACCTGCAAGGGACGTATAAATTCTTCAGTCTCGTCACCGGAAAGAAAATCAAGCGGAGGAGTTTCACCCCGTACCCTATGCCGGACTCCGTCATAAAAAAGGTAGAAAGCTTCGCACGAGCTGGGAACGCCCCAGGGACGCTCGACTTTGCCGACAGGAGTGGGGTATTGTTCGAATGGAATCAAGAATTGGACGAAAACACGGAGGCGTTAATTGAAGACGATGGAACCCCTTACCCTTCCATAACATCCGAATTCCCAGGAGTGGCACTGAAGAGGGACCGCCGCGTGGGCCCCATAGAAGACGAGGTCGAACCCCACGGACGGGCCGAGGCTGCTGCGGCGGAAAACGCCGGTCTCGCGCGACTAATCGTCGGAGGAGAAGCTGAAGGACGCGACCCGAGGGAGGGTTTCAAAAGGGGACAACTGTGGGACGATGAGGATGACATCATCTCCGTAGCCGATGTTCCTCCACCCCCCAGGAGGGAGGACGATGCCGTAGTAGTCGAGGACAACGACGAAGACGGCGACGCGGAGGAGGAAGGAGATGGGTACGATTCTGACGGGAGTGACGACACCGACAAGAGTGACAACACTGAGGGAGAAGGAGAGACAGAATGGGAAGTGGGCGATGACCTACCGGGGGAACCGGAAGTGGGTGCTCCGACGCTCAAGACGCCGAAACAAAGGGAAGACGAGTAGGTACGACGATTATGCTCTCCTTCATGAAGGGGAAGGAGGTGGCTGTCGAGCCAAAATAAAAGATGGAGTAGTTCTTTTCTCGGGGGATGACGTTAGTGATGCGAAGCCAATCCCAGTGGAGAACAGGCTCGAACATGCCCTGGGGATTATCCTTCAACAGTACTCGGTGGGGGCTGGACTAAAGAAATTCCAAAAAAGGGCTGAAGAGGGCATATCCAAGGAGCTCAGCCAAATGCACAACATGATGGCTGTTTTCACCCCAATTCTCCGAGAAGATTTGACTATCGATGAGAAGAAAAAGGCAGTCTCATCACTCATGTTCCTGAATGAAAAAAGGGACAAATCTATAAAAGGACGATTCTGCGCCGACGGGAGAAAGCAACGAGAGGATTGGTCCAAGCATGACACGACATCGCCAACTGTGTCCACCGAGTCGGTCTTTCTCACATCAGTGATAGATGCCTTCGAGGGAAGGGACGTTGGTTGTTACGACATCCCCGGGGCATTTCTACACGCCGATAGCGACGAGGACGTCACGATGATACTCAAAGGAAAGCTGGCTGAATTGATGGTGCAGGTGGCACCGGCCCTCTATCGAAAATACGTCACAACAGACCGAC
Source organism: Cyclostephanos tholiformis (assembly GCA_036939975.1). Classification (NCBI taxonomy): domain Eukaryota; phylum Bacillariophyta; class Thalassiosirophyceae; order Thalassiosirales; family Thalassiosiraceae; genus Cyclostephanos; species Cyclostephanos tholiformis. Next base: position 6,333 of record JALLPB010000221.1, on the reverse strand, counting down.
GGAACACACCCATACTCTATGTGAAGGTTCAAAAGGCTCTCTACGGACTGCTGCGGAGCGCTTTATTGTTCTACCAGAAACTCGTAGGGGATCTTGAAGGTGAAGGCTTTGTCCTGAACGCCTATGACCCGTGCGTTGCAAACAAAATAATTAACGGAAAACAGATGACCGTGTGCTGGCACGTGGATGATCTGAAGGTGTCACATGTCGACCCCGCGGAGGTGACGAAGTTCGGCAAGTGGCTAAGTGTGACTTACGGAGTGGCGGTGGCGGAGCATCGAGGAAAGGTACACGACTACCTAGGGATGATCCTGGATTTTAGCAACCCGGGACAAGTGGTCGTGAACATGTCAGAATATATTCGGACAATCATCGCGGACTTTCCCGAAGAGATCGTAGGTATAAGGACGACCCCTGCGGCAGATCACCTCTTCAAGGTGAGAGAAGCTGATGAGGCGAAACCCTTGCCAGAAGAGCAAGCACGGCAATTCCACCACGCGGTGGCGCAGCTCCTTTTCTTAAGCGCGCGAGCCAGAAGGGACATTCAACCGGCCACGGCGTTCCTTACTACCCGAGTGCGAGCCCCTGACGAGGACGATTGGGGGAAGTTAAAGCGGGTGCTGCAGTACCTAAGAGGGACGCTACACATGCCCCTGATCTTGTCGGCGGACTCGGTCACGCTGCAACGATGGTGGGTAGACGCGGCGTACGCGGTGCATGAAGACTGCAAGGGGCACACCGGAGCCGGGATGAGCTTAGGGCGGGGGATGGCGATGAGCTACTCGTGGAAGCAAAAAATCAACACGAAGAGCTCGACTGAAGCTGAGTTGGTTGGGGTCGACGACTCCCTTGCGTATATCCTTTGGGCCAGATATTTCCTCCAAGAGCAAGGATATGACATGGAACCGTCTCTTCTCTATCAGGACAACATGAGCGCAATCCTCCTAGAGACTAATGGAAAAGCAAGCAGTTCGAAGCGGACTAAACATATTAAGGTGAGATATTTTTACATCAAAGATAAGATCGATCATGGAGAGATAGTCGTACGACATTGTCCTACGGAGCAAATGTGGACGGACATTAATACGAAGCCGAAGCAAGGGAGCGCGTTCCGTGAGTTTCGGGCACAAGTGATGGGAATCGACCAGGATTATAATGATGAGGACTATGCTAGGATCATTCATGTGCGACCCCCAGAAGGTCAGCCTGCAGCTATAAATCCGGTATCTGCCGTACCGCAATCGGACGACGAGACACCGCAGGAGTGTGTTGGAGCACCGAGTGCTACTACAGCCCAGCATACTCGAACGGTTACCGTTGGATGTGACGTGGCGAAGAAGGCGAGCGGCGTGGATAGCTCGGAGAAGGAGAAGGTACCTCTCCGACGTGTGCGGGGGCGTCTGTGGAGTCAGCAAGCGTATACGGCGATGCGGAAAGCGGGACTACCATTAGGAGTAGCGTGGCGACGAGCGTTCGTCTCTCATCCCACTTTTTAAATATAATCTCCAATCACTAAGTTATACTTGGGCATGTTACTCGCGCCGTCCCGAGAAAGGACAGGTGAATAACAGTTGCTTCAACAACTCCAGTAAGAGGTAAGCGGGCGCCTAGAGGTCACGGAGGCATCCAAGAATGAGCTCACTTCTCCAATTTATTGCTGAAGTGAACAGCTCGATCCCAAAGCCTTCGGCCGCGATAGAAATCGGGAGTGGCAGTTGGCAACTCGGGCGATCTAATTAATCGGCCGAGGTGACAGTGCACACCCCCTATCCAAATTTTTTTTTTCAGTTGGTTTGGCCCCATGCGGGTCATCTCTCTGTTTGAATACCTAATATGGTTTGGGGTTTTCTTTTTATTGGATTAGTATTGAGTACGATACACTCAGGACCGTACCACCAAAAGATTTCAGCAATTATTTGTTCCTACACATTACCTAATTAGCTATAGTATTTCTCAACAAGGTATTTACAACAAAAGTTGGCAACTTTACATGCTGACCAGAATAAGCGATTCCCTGGCAGCTTCACCAACATCAATACACAATAAAACTTGATATTCTTTACAAACACGCACATCCCGGGGCTGCTCACGAACAAGAATAACATACATTGACCGCACATGAATAATTTGTCATGTCCACAGCGTCCGCCATTCTAGGGTCTTGTACTCTTCCCGCATGGAGCAGTGGGCTAAAATCCAGCGCTCTTCGAGACCTTAGACATCATGTTCAGGTTGGGGGAGGATAGAGGAGCCAAGGTGGTGTCTCTGCTTCCTTTCTCTTCACTCAGAGCGTTCTTCGAGACCTTAGACATCATGTCCAGGTTGGGGGAGGAGAGAGGAGCCAAGTTGGTGTTGGTGTCTCTGATTTCTTTGCTTCCTTCCTCTTCACTCAAATCCACAGACCCAAAGAACATCGAGAGAGGGGTAAGCGAATCAATCTCAGCGGAATTTCCCTGACTTTTGCTTCCTTTTCCTTCACACAAGAAGCTCTTGGAACTTTTTCCTGACTTAGAATTGATGTCTCGTTCAGGAAGAGGAGGGATTGCCAAGGTGGTGTCTAGATTGGGATCCCATTCAAGGGAAAGCTTGGAAATGACATGGCGCTTGGTGGAAAGCTTGTATTCCTCACGCAAATCATCGGGATTATGTCCGACTCTGCTACTTTTTCCACTTTTACCGATGCTATCGACACTATAATGATCGTCAGGGACGACAATGACGCTGCAAATTTTGGTGCCAGTATTTCCTGCATCATCTGTTGCAGAGATGACAATATCATAAAATCGGGTGGTAACACTGTCATCCTCAGTTTCTTCGATTTCACAAATGTTGCTGCTACTCAAGTCATCGCGACAGCTGAAGATAACCAATAAATTGAGAATGTAAGCACAGTACTGAATTTCTCGAGCGCTCAACTTCGTGCTTCTTATAACACGACTTACCCAGTGGGAGAGAGGTAGACATTTGCCCTGTGCACGACGTTTGGAAGGTCATTACGTTCAACAATCCATGCGTTTCGTTCAATCGTGAGCTCGTTGCTGAGAACATGAACCGTGACTGGAAGTATTCCTTTATCACATTCGTCCTTGCAGATGCGGATGTAAGAGACAATCGGCAAACACGTTTATATTCAGAAACAGAAGTTTATGTGTGATTGCTACACATAACTGCACTCACCTCAATCTGATACCAGAGACCAACCCCAAAGAGGCCTTGTCCAACAGAACTCTTATCAATGTGCAGGGGATCATTTGCACCAGGAAATGGAACTGGTAGATCTCCACAAGGATCAAACCCTCCTGAGACATGAAATAGATCTTGCTGTACAAAGAATCCACAGTTTATGACTGGAGCAGCACTGTCCACTTTGACAATGAATTTTCTGTTTGCTGCACTGCCTGGGGTGTTTTCGTTTACACACCGCGCATCAGCAGTAGCGACTTGGAATTCGCAGTTGCAGCAGTTTTCTTCACTTAGTAAAGTAAAGAAAGTCTGAAATTCTGCGGCGCAATCATCAGAGATTATTACGTTTTCTTGTAGGAATTGGCGAGCTTCATCGGTGCTCTTGAATGACTTATCTGGAATGGGTGTTCGCAATGTCAATGAAGGGGGGACCTTGTCTTCAGAGCACTCATCAACGACACCGTTGCAGTCCTGATCTATGGCATCACATCCTTGGCGTAGGGCGGTAAAAGTCGCACCTCCAGGGCCGAATGGACATAGCAGTTTATCAAGTTTTGCATTCGCTTGATCAAGCTTTGCATTTGCTTGATCAAGTTTTTCATTCGCTTGGTCAAGCTTTGTATTTGCTTGGTCAAGCTTGGCATTTGCTTGATCAAGTTTTCCATTCGCTTGGTCAAGCTTGCCGTCTACCTCATCGAACTGAGTGTTCATGGCGTTTTCTAAATCTTTCGTCTGGTCTTCTAACGACTGCGTCTGGGCGATCATGTTGCAGGTTTGGTCAAGGATGAGGTTGGTATTACCAAAGGTGGCTTTAATCTCGGCCATATCGATTGCACGATTGTGATATTCAATCTGGATTTGTACGATTTCAAGTGCAGCCTGCGTTGTCTTGATTGCTGTTTTGGCAACAGTGCATGCACCAAGTGTAAATATCTTAGCGATTTCCTCATTACAAATTTCGCTTGCGCCCCCTGCGATCTTCCCAATACTTAAACCAGAGGCTAAGTATGCACCCACAGAATCAGGATTGGCGCGAGCACGCTTTCCAGCTGTAAGGAAAGGTCCGGCAATAGAAGCCACAAAATTATCATAACCGGTTCCGTCACCCGATTCATCAGGGTACGTCACTGGGGATCTTGCCTGGCAGGTTGGTGCAGCCAACAGGATAGTTTCGCTATAAACGTCGGTAGAATTCTCACCCCCACAGCCACACGGTTCAGTAATAAATAGTGAAGCAGCATTGCAAATGCTGGTCACTCCTTCATCGCCATAGAAGTAGAGCAATGCAGTACAGACTTCGTCTTTATCAACGCCACAAAGATCAAGTGGTGCTCCCGTAATGATATCCATACATTTGATGAGCTCATCGCAGCGAGAAATATCAGTTGCTGTACAAGTACTCGGTGGTCCGGTCTGCTTCAGAACCTCGCCAGTTGTATTCGTCTCGATCTCTCCAGTTTGCATCTTATCAATCTTGCCGGAGTCACCTATACTCATAGATAGCATAAATTCTTCTTCAGAGAGCCAGGCGCCCAATAACTCTTCTCCTCCATCAAATTTTCTGCTAGGAACTGGGACGATTTTCTGAGCATAGGTTGTTACAGTCGCTACTGCGATGAGTAGAACAAGAAGGAAATGAATAATCATGTTTCGATGTCTTAATACAAAATCTTTGAAGACTGAGGGTGTATGGGTGATGCTTAGACTCTTTATTATTTGTAGAAAATGAGGTTTGATTTACAAAAAAAACACCATTTTTTGTTGCAAGTGGACAAAGAGTTATCATTGGCGAGACTCTCACTTTCTTGGAAGGACGAAAATGGCGAAGTTTGTGCAAATTCTACTATGAGTAGATGATAGTATCTACAACATGGTGTCTACCTGATTAGAAAATTCGCGTGTGTCTCTCTATCTCTCTCTCTCTCTCTATCTCTCTATCTCTCTCTGCATGCTCCCAGCGAAAGATGCATGGAAGAAAAAAGGGGAGAAAAACACATCTCTTGGGTTTAGGCAGTTTTATGAGTTCCTACAGGTACATTTGGGCAAATTTTTTGACCTATTCCCCTAATATGAAATGTACCTACAACATCCTTAAAGCTAGAGAGCTGCCATGTCAATTTTTATTACATGCCGTTCAAATCCAGTCAGCATGAATCCAATCCGCATGATACGTGGAACCACTCACAGGAGTGGACGTACACATTTAGTGAGTTACATGTACACATCCTATGTAGCGATAGGATTGCCAGAACGCGTGTTGAAGTAGACTTAGACCGGAGTATCTTAGCATCTTTAGTATAGACTGTAACGAGTTAAGAAACTCACTCTTTGGAGTCCTTTGTTTTGTCTGCTCCTCCCTTTTCCTTATCCGCGCTGATCGAACTTGACCGGTTTATCAGACCCAACGACTATCTACGACACTGAACGAACGAAGGAACGAGAAGAGATAGGCGATGGCAGGAAATGCAGACTACATCATACTACGCGACGTAGTCCTTCCGGTGGTCGGACTTACAAACACAGGAGCGGTCGCCAATCGACAAACCACCCAGTTCCTAGCCTTACATGGCTTCAATCATATTAATGATTTCAGTCAACTTGAGCCGAATCAAGCAAAAGACTTGGTGAAATCGATGAATTCCCAACACCCCGATGCGAGCCTCGGGATTATTGCCCAGAACAACCTGACAGGGTTAATCTGGTACGTTAAAGACTTGCGCCGTCGGGGGCTAGCGATAGAACCTGATGCGATCGACGATGATTCGCTATATGAAGGACATCTCGCCTACGAGGCGTATGTTCAAAATCGCGACAAGGGAGAGAACATAAAATCCCTCGAGAAATGGAGCAATAAAATTGACTTTGACGATTGGGATCGGAAAGTAACCGAGACACTCTCGCTTGTGTATGGGCGCAATTACTGCCCCATCGCATATGTTATCAGGCCAGACAAGCCTGCTGGATGGGATCCAATGGTCGATGCAACGACCGATTACGAATGCCTGATGTATCAGCTGCCGCTGAACGGGCCGGCATACAACCGAGATAACGAGGTTGTATTCTCATTTGTTCAGCTTGCTGTGTTGCAAACGCTTGCAGAGAATTGGATCTTCGATGCCATACCCGGCAGAGATGGAAGAGCCGCAATGA
>JALLPB010000220.1:0-19792 GCA_036939975.1 Cyclostephanos tholiformis | reverse complement strand
GGTACTGGCAGGTACTGGAAGTTAATGACAGTTATAGGCAGTTATTGGCAGTTATTGGCAGTTATTGCCAGTTATCAGCACTTATTGGCAGTTATTGTCAATTATTGCCAGTTATTGACAGTTATTTGCAGTTACTGGCAGGTACTGGCAGTTATTGACAGTTATTGGCAGTTATTGGCAGTTATTGACAGTTATCAGCAATTATCAGCAGTTATTGTCAATTATCGCCAGTTATAGTCAGTTATTTGCAGTTATCGCCAGTTAATGACAGTTATCGGCAGTTATTGGCAGTTACTGGCAGGTACTGGCAGGTACTGGCAGGTATGGCAACATTCGCCAAAAAATTTTGAGAAAGGGATGTTCACTTCGGAATTAGATATATTTTCTGTGGAAAATTTTTTATGTTCACTTCGGAATTACCTAGATATATTTTCTGTGGAAATTTTTTTTGAAAGCAACATTCGCCAAAAATTTTTGAGAAAAGAATTTTCACTTCAGAATTAAGTATATTTTAACTGCGGAATTACGGAATTAAGTATATTATTTGTGGAAAAAAATTGGGATTTTAACTTCGGAATTAAGTATCAATAATTGTGGGACACGTCAGAATTGTAAACCTCATTAGTACTATTCCTTTCCAAAGAATCTATGGATACATACATGATGTACGATCCAAAATTTACGGTACACATGGGACGGACGGACTGACATCCGTCACTTTCATCATTTATATATATGATGTAACAGATCATATAGTTCTCTTGCTTGGGTTGAAGCAATAGAGAAATGCTGTGCTAACACTAATGGCAAAACTTGCTGGAACATCCCAAGCAGACCATTGGCTTGGAAGATGATGTCAATGTTATCTTGAGCCAAGATGTCCAATTGTTATGACCCAACATTCCAATCAACCCGCTTGGATGGGCCCTGGCAAGCTGAATCAATTCAATCAGACTAGTCACATGGTTGGCCAATCAAATTTCCGTCCTCGCATTGCTGGTTTTACACAAATGGACCAGGCGCAGTTTGCCATCAGGGAGGAGCATCATTAGGGACACTGCCTTCCATGGATGATGGGCGTGTCCTATTGTAGTGTTAGAGAGGGATGATGATGGCCTCTCCTCTTGGACTTGGCATCATTGCCATTGCTGTGGCATCAGCTGAGGACCCAGTGGAGGAGCAGGAATGGAGAACATCTCCACGACCAACTTGCTGTTGGATCCTGATGACAAATCGTCTTTGGCAATGATCTCGCGCCTGTCAATATCAATGAAAAAGACAATTGCAGATGATATTATAGATACAAGCCAATAAAAAAACAAAATAAATAATATGAACAAATCAGTTATATGCTGCCCTCATTGTCTCCACATATCGAGTTTGATCTTCATCAGATAATGGGTTCTTGTTGTTCAGGACAAGACCCAATGCCAGCCTCTCTCATGAGAGAAGTGACTGCAGTTTGTGGGAGATGAGACAAAGTAAGATCCACACCAATGGCCAAAAAACAAACTGCTGATTGATTGGATGCGATACATTTTGACAGGCTTGATGATTTCCCTGTGTTGCAATCCACCGGAAGTGTTCTGATCTCTCAAAGACTTGCTTGGAGATAGACCCGTCAAGATTGGGTATGTCAAAAAATACACCAAACATGGGAGGTTCCCACATCAGTGGGCAAATATATTGACTCGGGATGTTGTTGATGTTAATCTCCTTGTCAAATAGGGCTCAGGACAAGAGCTTGATGAACCCCCCCAATTTGTTGAAACAATTGACTGCTGCAATGAATCATTCCTTCCCCCTATTGCATTCAGGGGGTCCTCTACCATGCTTTCAGTGAGGGAGGGAGCAGATCCAAGGGCTGGGATTGATGGTGGGGTCACCAGTGGGGGGATGAGCAATATGTTGGAGGACAGTGCCTACCGGGGTGAATGGCAGCTGTGGGGGAGTGCAACCCGAGAGAGATTATTTATTCTTTGCATGTTGTCAGGCCAAGGAGAGTGTGGAAGTTGAGTATGATACTACAAATTTGGTATCAGCTGTCCTAGATGTTCTTGAAGGTCACTAGCAATGATTGCCAAAAAGTTGCCAGAAAGGTGTTAGTTTTTTATGGGAAACACTATGAAGGCTAACAACAACACATGACAGCAGTAACCGGATTTATTGTACATGGAAATCATGAGATTTTTCATCCTTGGGGAGGAGAGAGGGTGCAGATTCCCAAGGGGAGAGCCTACATAAAATTTTGTACCAGGCCTACCACCTGCTGAAAAAAGTCAAATCTGCTGATCTATTGACATGTTGACAGATTTCAAATCTGCTGATATGTTGAGTCTTCCCACCAAACCAAAAAAATTGACAGATCAGCAGACAGACAGATAGCAGATTTGCTTTTCCGGGACACTTTATTGCAATATTGTGTGAAATCCGACATTGGCAATTCAATGCATCCCGTTGTCCCCCCATTATGTGTAATAGACCCTGCGTGCAGTCGTTTTGTCCCATGGAATTGGCCATCCCTCGCCCACCCAATCCAATCAACCATCAGTTACACTTAAACATTATTTTACTTCAATCTGTGTCTTACTTAAACACTCCTTTACTCTGAAATATGATAGAATACACATAGGATCTAATACAAAAATTAAGGGTGCATAGCATTGCTTGGTCTGGCATCCGGTCCCTCTTCCATGCTTTGAGATGGAATCCTTGCTTGCACCATACCCTCCCTCAAAAATTGAAACAATGAACACTCGCAGTGGAAAGAAAAGATCAGTTGTCACCCCCACGGACAAACTCATGAAAGAGAGTGAGGCAAAGAGGGTCCAATATGAATTAGTCCCAAAATTTGAGCAGTATGGGGGGTTAGCAATGATGTCTGAGCAGTATGGGGGGGAATCAATGACCTTCAAGGAAAATAGAGATGATGGTAGTGATAATGTCTTTCGAGTAAAGGGCAGCAATGGCAACAAGAGCAACCATGAAGCCAAAGTCCTCAAAGAAAATGAGAACAACAAGGATAGCAATGATGATGACTGTATGATAACTCAAGTGGTTCCATGAGATTGGGACAAAGATGGGAAATACCACCCTGTTCTGGTGTGCATCTGGAAGTCGTGGCTTAACTTCATCCCTGTCTTTCATGGGAAACAGATGGTTGATGTATCAATGCGATTAGTTCCACTGTGTCTTCCCTGGGTGGATTGATGGAATCTTGATGACAAAATGATTCTTACCCTTCTCATGCATTATATGCCAATTGAGTTATCTAATTCAGTAAGTATGATCTACATCCCACTACTGCAACTTGATCAAATGGAGATCTACGATGGACTCATTGGCAGCTTGTTTGCCAATTGTTTGGAAAGCATGATTACGATAAATGATGCATGAAGCTGAACTTTGCTCCATTATGCATTCCCATACAATGGATCACAGGCCAATATCTTCAGCAATGATGACGTCCATGAAATAATGGATGCGTGTTTCCATTTTTTGGTCATCATATTCAATGTGACAGACAAGGTTCAGCTTTGTTCCATTGCAATATAGAACCAAGTTATCTCCCTATTTGGTGGTGAGGCCTATTTCAACCTATACCTAGCCAATAGTGATGGGAAGTTCTTCTCTGCAACCAATGACAAAAAGAAGTACATCACCTACTGACACCCGGAGGGTGTACTGAATCCTAAGTTTGGGATAATATTGATACATTAATTTGTTTGTTCTTTGGCAATTCTGATTCATGCCAAGAATCTGCTAATATTATCAATGCTGCCGGGAGAATGCAGTCATTCAAGCTGATGAAACTTGCTGCATGGAAAAAGAACAAAAGGAACAGTGATTGTCTCCTTGAATTGAGTGCTAGTGGTCAGCATCCTTGGCAACAGCTGGAGTTCATCAAACGCAATCATAATCATCTCCTTGGATTGAGTGCTACTGATCAGCATCCTTGGCAACAGCTGGAGTTCATTGAATGAGATTGTAATCAACTCCTTGGATTGAGTGCTACTGATCAGCATCCTTGGCAACAGCCAGAGTTCATTGAATGTAATCATAATTGTCTCCTTGGATTGAGTGCTACTGGTCAGCATAACTTTCGACAGCCGGAGTTCATCAAACATGAATGCGAGAATCAAAGCAAGAGCCAGATCGAATTGAGTGCAATTGGTCAGCATCCTTGGCAACAGCCGGACTTCATTGAATGTAACCGTAATTGAGTGCTACTAGTCAGCATAATTTTCAACAGCTGGAGTTCATTGAATGTGAATGCGAGAATTGAAGCAAGAGACAGATCGAATTGAGTGCTATTGGTCAGTGAATTCATCAAACATAAATGCAAGAATCAAAGCAAGAGACAGATCGAATTGAGTGCTACTGGTCAGCATAATTTTCAGCAGTCAGAGTTCATTTAATGTAATCGTAATTGTCTCCTCGAATTGAGTGCTACTACTGGTCAGCATAATTTTCAACAGCCAGAGTTCATCGAATGTGAAAGCTATAATAAGATCAGGAGACAGAATGAATTTATTGCACAGGGGACACATATTTTTGTTATGGACAATGCCAAACAAGGCATGGCCTCCCCATTTCAATGGATCAAATTCAAAGAGGGCGTTGCAAAGAAAAGGAAGGCATTCACAGTTGAGGAACTGTTTTCATCGTTTTAGTAGTTACTCTCTAGAGAGAGAGAAGAGGTTACTTTCGTTTTCATCCATCTACATGCGTGGAAAATCTCTCTTCCCTTTGTTGTTTTATGTTACGCAGAAAACCGCCCGGGACAAATGTGAGTGAGGTACACGTTACGATCCGGTTTGACCGAGAATGGATACCCGGTCTCGTGTATCCCTTCCACAGTTCTTCCATGAACAGATTCGCACGTAGGTTGTCAAGAGACGTACCGGTATCTAAATCACCCACCTTTTTAGTCTTCCTTCACCTGAAGTTGTTTTTCATCTTTGAAAGGGAGTATTATCATGTCGAAATGAGTGTCAGGGTCAATCAATCAACCAATGGTAGCCATTTCAAATGGATTTTCTCCAAATGCTTACAGGAATCTGGTCTCCGAACTGTAAAAAAAAAATGAAATGATGTGAATAACTCTAGTTAACATCCAAACCACTGAAGATTATCAATAGAGATGAATCCAAATATCTCTGTAAAACTCACACGAGTGACTAAGTGGTCAGTAATTCAATTGGTCTCAAAATGTCTTCCTCCAATCGAATAGAGGTCACCAAACCCATTTGTTTGTAGATCAATAGTCTTTTTGTGAAGATTGTTTCTGGTAGACGTGGATGCTCATCGATCACAGTGGCGTAGGCACAGCTTTTCTTTTCGTCACTTCTCTATCGACAACAGCGCCAGCTATGTTCACCTATGCGTTGCTTACCCGGAGATCGTTAACATTATCCAGATACCCTAACAACTAACCACCACTCAACTGAAGAGGGCCGGGATGTCATAGAGGTGGACCCGTATAATGGTCTTATTGTAAGTTTGAAGTGCAAGGATTGAAAGAAGATTTAGAAGTTGGCTTGCGTGTTAAAGGCTTTGACGATATTAGGACGGAATTCTGAGTGTCAGCAGAGGTAAGCACCGGTATCTATCCTACCTTTTTAGTCTTCCTTCACGCTGGCCGTTACTCTGAACACGTTTTGCTCAGAGAAATAAACAAGAAGCAAGACCCATTGTAGATTAGATCGCATTTGTTCGTATCTTTAGTGAAACCCTCCCCAACCTTTGACCTTTCCCGATGAGCGAGGCAACAAATACCACCAAAGACGGCACATTCTTGGTCCCCAAGTCGTTCGGGAACGAAACTTCCAGCGCAGGTGATTACGTCTCGCAGTTGGCAAACGGACCAAAAAATACAACAACCTTTGTAGATAAGCTCTACGACAGAGCTGATAAGCTCTCTGACAACCAAAAGGAGATAATCGGAATAGCCGTCGGAACTATCACGGCCTTGACCTTGTTGCTCTTTGGCTTCTGCTCCTGTTGGAAAAGGGGCCGAGGCACCAAGGCTTCGAAGAAGAGGGACAAACCAGCGAACAAGGAACCATTGGTGGTGGTGATGAAAGTGGAAGAACAACCTTGGACGAGCCTATTTTTCATATGGGAGGCAAAGAAAGGTAAGATCGAGTATGCAAACGGCGATGTGTACGAGGGGGAACTCCGAGACGGTCAGCCACATGGATGGGGGGTGCTACGGTCCTCCGATGCAAAACACGAAGGCGAGTGGAAAGATGGAAAGAAGCACGGCAAGGGCGTGTTGAAATTTGCCGATGGGGATGTGTTCGAAGGAGAATGGAATCAGGGTAACAAAATCGGCGGCAAATATGGGTGGTCAAGCACAGATTTTCTTGGTTAGCTTACTTGGGGAACGTAGATTTGACCTTCTTATCCCCTTTTCTGTCGATGGGAAAATCCATCCACCAGAAAATGCTTGTTCGTGGATCTCTATTATCATCAAGACACGCTTCCCTTTCCCGATTAAAATAGAACAACGATTTTTTTGCTTAAGTTTTCGGTTGATTTGTCGGAAGAAAGTGATGGTGCAAATCGATGCTGCTGGGCGTAGGAACTCCACATTCCGCGCCGAAGAATTATCTATTCTATTCACAAGTCGCATGAGCTCACACTCTGTTTTCCCGATCCAGCGAAATATTTTATATCGAAAATGTCCGAAACGTAGTCTGAATCCAGAGGTTTGGCCTCGCTCATCCTGTTTCGCCTCTATTAGACTCGCCACCCTGGCTGCTGGATCATCTGCCAACACTCTGCCTGGCTGCGCCGTCAATTCTAATCCTTGGTGCATTCGATCTACCCGAGCGGGATGAGCTCATAATCAAAAAATCATCATGATTGATGTATCCGTCGGACGTAATTGCACAAGAACACACCGACAATGACCATGATTATGCCCGCTATCCCGCTGTTCGTGACCGGTTTTCCCAAATTGAGAACAGATGCCCAAACCAACAACGCCCTCTTCAAAGTATTGGCGCCATTCTGACTCTCCGGGTTCATACATCCCATAGCGCGGTAGGCCGAGGCCGATTGAAGGTGGTAGAACATGGCGTCTATTACGAGAAGCCTCGTCGTGGACATCTCGCGATGGTGATGCGACGGCGATCACGACGACGCATCATACGCAAATCCGTCGTCCTCGGTCGCGTCGAGCATCGGCACGATGGCGTCTCCACCGCCCCAGTCGTAGGCTTGATGGGACTGCCGTCTCATCATCAGGCTCGCGACGTCACGCAGGAAGAACCTATGGTTGTCGTGCTCGCATGGAACTGCAGCGTCGTCGGGGCAATGTGCGTCAGCATCCTCATCGACAGGACATTCTGCACGCAAACGGCACAGTTATTCATGACGGCCGCGACAAATCCAACGACGTCGGGACGCAATTCGGAAGCGCTGCACATCACGAGGCCCCCGACGACGGCAAGAGCGATAGCATGACGAAGGGGGGGTACGCTCCTGTAGAATGAGCCGGGCGAATACAACCGTGAACGCCAGCGCTGTGGCCTTGATCGTCTCCACAAAAGGCACGGGTGCGTGCTCGAGCGACCAGGCCAAGCATGACTGTCAGACCTCGCAGAATGCAGACTATGGACATATCCGAGCGAACTGGAATGTCACAGCGCGATCCGTCGATTTGGGAGGCATGCCAAGGCATGCCTGGGCATACATCAAGATCTGGTCTAACATACTTTAACCTTGTTTTTTTTCGAATTTAGGGGTTATTTGGTCATTTTGTGAATTGTATATTCGATATTACATGGTTGCATTAGCCAATAAATTCGAATTTATGGTATCTAATATCGAATTTATATTTCTCTATGAATTGGTTACCGAAGCACCGATACTTGATTAAATATTTTGATACCTACTACTTGTTCACTAGTTTGACAACCTATGGAGCAGATACTACCATACCCATACAACCGCCTTTAAATCAATTGAAATGGGCCGCTACCTAAGGGTTAGCTAAGGGTTAGTTAAGGGTTAGCTAAGGGTTAGTTAAGGGTTAGCTAAGGGTTAGTTAAGGTTTAGCTAAGGGTTAGCTAAGGGTTAGGAATTACCTGGCCATCAATAAAAATACACCATAGCAGCCGCCGCCGCCACCGCCGCCTTTGATGCCCTCCCCTGCCATCACCTATCACCCGGAGGTGACGCCCTTCAACCTAACGCACCCTCCCAACCCCATCGACCATCTCCCCCACTGGCATCGCTTCCCCTTTACTGTCACCGCCGCCATGGGGTGCTGATTCTGTGACAGACATGATGGTCATGACAAATGATGGTGACAGCAATGTCAACGTCTACGATGATGTGAGAGGGGGGGGGATACGATGATATCAGTAAAATGATGATATCGACATAGTCCATGGTAGGCTTGGGTAGGGTGGGAGGATGCTCCCAGGAGGGAGACATGATGAACAATGATGACGACAGCCCACAAATAAACAATAAACAAAAATCAACAATCAACAGACAATGGTATGCCATTTTGAGCCCTTTGTGCCCATGGTGGTATTGGTTGGGGCCATGAGGGAGGGTATCGAGATCACCGCTACAGTACATTTGACCTCAATTGACCACCCCCAAATTGAGTGAGCTTATTTCTCAGCTTCTGCCCAGCCAATCGATTTCATTTTTAGCTTATCCCACACATCATTGAGTGAACTGTGGGATAACTATCACCACTGTCTACCCCATGGTCAGGGGCCAAGAAATAAGCTCCCTCAATTTGGGTGTGGGGTTTTGAGAGAAATGTGATTTTTATCTTAAGGATTTTCAAAAATCACAAGCCTTTGACCAAACATATTCGGCCAATAATCATCGCCTAACCATGCCCCAAGTGGGCCTTCTTCCTTATTTAGCATGCCCTACAACATTCCACTTGGGGCAGTGCCAAAATTCATAATTTTCAGGAATTGGGTTGTCAATTGAGGTCAAACGTACTGTATGTGCATGTCGAAACCACAGTCACAGTGGCCGAATATGGAGTTGTATTTCCCTTATGGTAATGTGAGCATAGTGTCATTGGTGTGTCACATGTCATCGGACCTGCTGAGTATATTGAAATCAACATTGGACAAATCGCATGCACAGGCCAGCAAATTTGCCCCGGAGAGCAAGGAGCCCACTTGCTTCATAACATATGGATCCATATCAACGAAGGTCAAATTGGCAATGGATCTCAAGGCCACGCTGGTGAAGTATGGAATCGACAGCAAGGACAATGATGATTGGGATGGGTGGGACACTGACATCCCAATCCTTTTCACAAGGGAAGATTGTATCTCCCTCAGAATCACCATACTGGTGGCGTCCATTCACGGGAGGGTCTGACTTGCCATGTCTGAGAAGGGCAAGGATGGGAAGAACCACACAAAGGCTAAATTAGCCTTGGCTGTGCAGGACGCATCTCCCTGTGCCATCGCCGTGTTGTTCAATTACTTCCGTGGTGGTAGGAATGATGGCAACATGTGGACGGAGCCAAAGGTGATCTTCAACTTTGATGTCATTGTTCTTGCCACAGCTGTGTGCATTTACCCCCCTCTTTCTTTTTCTACTCCTACAACCACTGCTCCTATGACCACCCAATGATAGTTGCCAGCCCCTCCTCCTAGATCGTTTCTCCTCTTTGTTATTTGATTGTTATTTTTCAATCCGTGAATTGTCATGATCATCACCATCATGTCCCTCCCCCTGCTTCCTTGACTGTGTGGGCACTTCTCCAAAGAAGGAGTATTTGGAACTGTCATCGTCATCAAGCAAGCAAGGGCCACTGTTTTGACGGAAGCATGGATGGCGGCACTTTTGTTCTCGATTTTTTGAGGCACGGACTTTAAGTTGTGGCTGGGAATAGGAGCACTGGAATCAGCCATGGCAGCGGAGGATTGTCAAGTCTGAGCGGTGCCAGATGGGGGTAGGTTTATGGCCTTCCCCCCATGGTCTGTGGTGCAATGGGCAAAGATGGCAGTTCTGACAGGACAGGACATTAGATTAGATGCTGAACATTGGGGGGGGAGGTGGGGGGGGCTGCTGCTCATGGCAAGAGCAAGATTGATGGGCAGAAGGGGGGCGACAGGAGTTTTCCATGGTTTTTTGTAGCTCTCCTCACTCCTCGAGCAAAGACAGCAGAAAAAGGAACTAGTACATGTCTACAAGGCTTCCTACGGCAGGTAATTCTTAACCCTTAGCTAACCCTTAGCTAACCCCTAGTTACCTACTGTTTCAATTGATTTTATGGCAGTAGTACAACCGCCTTAAAATCAATTGAAAAGAGCCACTACCTAAGGGTTAGCTAAGGAACCCTTAGCTAAGGATTAGCTAAGGGCTAGGAATTACCTGGCCATAAATAAAAATACACCATAGCAGCAGCCGCTGACTTTGACGCCCTCCCCAACTGCCACCTATCACCCAGAGGTATCTCTCCCTTCGACCTAACCCACCCCCCCGACCCCATCAACCATCCCCCCATTGGCATTGCTTTCCCTTCACAGCCACCACCACTACAAGATGTTGATTCTGCACACCGCACTTGACATCTCATCACATCTGGAAGGACACCTTCCAGAGGGAAGATGATGGAGATAATCTAGTAGAGCTTTTGGAGAGCAGGAGGAGGTAGGCTATATCAAATTGCATATGGTGGTGCAATACTGCCACCACTATCATAGTAGTCAGCATGCTCATTATTAATCATATAGGATGAACAATGATCATCCCCCTGGTGGTGCCAGTGTGAGGGTTGCATTTCTCAGCAACTCAATGCAGTAATACAAAAAATGTCCTCGCTTCCTCAGGAATTTGGACAAAGGTGCCATATCATTCCAGGATTCCTGCTTCCTGGGAGGTGCCTCCCTATCATTGCTCTGGGAGGATGGCAATTGGATGGATTGTAGATTCACGCCCAACATGGCAACAAGGAAAATGGTAGATGATTGGGAGGGGGGGAGGAGGGCAGCCATCATATACAATGTGGCCAAGCCAACGGTTCTGACACTGTTGGATTGTGACATCAATGACGTCGACAATGGTTCAGTGGGAGGGATAGGGTGATGCGGCAAGAGGGGAAGGCGGGATTAGGTGGTCATGAACAATCACAGTCAGGGTCCTGCACATTTTGTTGGCAGGATAAGTACCTCCCCCTCATCCTGTGGAATCGTGCGACACCCATCATCATCAAGACATTTGCCTATCATTATCCGGGGATAAATGATTCATCGGACCTAGGATCAAAAATGCACAAATTCCATATGTGCCTTAGTGATGACGTAAAATCACCCATGATCCGATTGGGGGAATGCGCTGGGATCAATCGTTCTGTTGGGACCACGTTCTTGCACATACATGACAAGGACCACAAGCTGTGGGAGGGACTGTTTGATCCGTATGATAACTTCCACCCAAGTCCATCGGGCAAGTTCTTGCAGGGATGCGTGTTGCACTAGACAATGTTTGGATCTCCCCTGCCACTGCCCCTGATGGATGATAATATCACGGATCTGAGGAGGGATGCCAGAGTCATGCACGACATCAGGGATGGTCCAATCGGACCCCCAAGCCAAGTGTAAAGACAGCATAATATTTGTGGAATGTTGCCAGGGAGATTCACTTGAATTATCCCTGACGTAGTAGCAAGTGTCTCTACCGTGCTAGATTGGTAGTCAATTGCCACCACCTCTGATACTTGTGACATGGTGCCAGCTCACATCTAGACAAACTGCAGTAAAATGTTGGGCAGCACCCACATCGATCTGAGCAACAAGCTCAAGGAAGAAGTTCTCCTCGTTTATGTTCTTGAGACATGCCAATTGGTGTATTATAAAAACTAGGGGTATTTACTATGTGCTGTTAGTGGGGGCATACAAATGTTTCAAATTGGAATGACTAAGATTGAATCACTGCATTTACTTGGACCCCATTGTGTCACCCTCCCGCCTTCTGTCAATGCATGACAAGCCAGCCAAGGCTGGTTTGTGCAATATATATTATTGATCCTGCCTCCTTCACTCCTATTTGTAAACCCAGCTCGATGCGCACATGCCCTCCAGGAACCAAAGTCTGATCTCTTTCTTGGCACTGTCCACCGAGTCACTACCATGGCATATGTTTCTACCCACCTCAATGCAAAAGTCACCGCGGATGGTACCACAGGCACTCTCAGAAGGCATGGTTGCACCGAGCATCTTGTGTCCTTCCTTCACAACATTGGCCCCCTCCCAGACCATTTTGCCTGTTGATGAGGGTATAATTATTGCAAGTGCAACTGAAAAAAAGAACACAATTTATCAAAGAGTGAGTACATCATCATTTGTTCCCTACCTCCTCCCGTTCCCCAATGCTCACCCCAAAGGTGAATCCCCTCCATTTCCATAGCAATAATATATAATGATAATATACTCACACATGGGCCCCAACATCATGAGTTCGATGAGGCCAGTGAAGAACTTCTTTCCAGCAAGGTCCACATACTGTAAGGATGAAGTGTCGGATGGTCAGTGTTTCAATAAAAACGAGATTCTATTTGTAAGGAGTATGAGTATGGCGGTCCTCATGCTGTGATTTTACACACCTTTCCTTGGCCACAGTTGCAGTGGAGGATCATCGAGTCCAAGCGGTGCTGGATGGGGGTGAATTTACGGCCTTCCCCCCCCTGGTGTGATGGGCACCAATGGCAGTTCAAACAGCACAGGACATTAGATTAGATGTGGAATGTTGGGGGGGGAGTGGGGGGGGAGGCTGCCGCTCATGGCAAGAGCAAGAACAATGGGCGGCAGGGGGTGACAGAATTCGTCCATGGTTTTTTCTGGAATTGTGATGGAGTAGGAGCATGTTCTCCTCCTCTCTTCTCGGCCAAAGACAGCAGAAATAGGAACTGGTACACATCTATGAGGCTTCCTATGGCAGGTAATTCCTAACCCTTAGCTAACCTTTAGCTAACCATTACCTAGCCCTTAGCTAGCCCTTAGCTAACCCTTAGTTACCTACTGTTTCAATTGATTTTAAGGTGGTAGTAATCTACTGGTTGCATCGGACAACATTGGCCCCCAGCATATTGGCATGTTGTGCATCATCTTGCTACCCCCCAAACTTAAGGGCACCAATGTTCATCATGGTTTAGGGGGTGAATCTGCTGTTCTTTGGCAGTGCTATGGGTAATTTTCATGATCAAAAAAAATAAAAAAATCTCTGTTTCACAACCACAACCACCCCTTGCCAAAAATCTAACATTGGAATACTTATGATACTGTGTTGTGAAGATCTCAACAGATTTTTCCTCCAACAATGGCACCAGCAGCAATGCCCTGTCTCAGCAAGGGAGCCCACTGCTCTTGCCTCATAAAATTCATTGGGCTATTGAATGATGTTGCTGCAGCTCTCATCAACCCCAAGCCAGGCTGGTGCATTGATGATCTCATTGCCATTAGTGGGGCAAGTAAGGTTTGTCTCAATTTTTTGTAGCAGCACTACCCCTGGTCTCCTCCATGTTGTGGAGCATTGGGTTAGGGTGGAGGAGCAAGGGTTGCTCGATCAACCTTGGGGGGAATTGCCTACAGCCAAAGTGCTCACTGCCACCATCACAATTAACAAGCAGGAAGAAGAAATCACAGAATTTGTCTTCCACACCCAAAATAGGGTGGAGGATATCACCCTCATTTAAGACATGGGCTTTGAGGTCAACAACAACAACAAACTGGCCCCCAAGAGCATCCCAACAATGTTTGGCGCACTGGCTCCTGTCAAGGGGGGGGGCGTCTTTGAAGGGCAGCCATGGGCATGGGACGGCATCAATCACCGAGCAATTTTGCAACAACAGAAGCGCTCCCAAAGACAATATTGATGGGACATCAAATATCGTACTGCCATGCCCCATAGTTAGATCATTTAAGAGGTATAAAAAGGACATATCACAATTTTTTATGTATTAGTTTGGCCTAAATAAATCATACGATCAACTTTTGAACCAATTCCTTTGCATGTAGGACAGGTGTCAATGTTCATAGCATACTGCATACCATTTCCTACATATGTTTTTGATTCAATTTTTCAGTTGCATTTTTGGATGAGAGCAAAGCATAATTGTTTCTCACTTGAAAATTGCATATTGATTCAGCAGAAGAAAAAAGCACGTTAAATAGCTTACAAAACTCACCTTTTGTGCGCCAGCTTGCTGCGCCACTGGCTGCAATAAAATCATTAATAAAATAGAGAAATAGTAAATTAGACCAATAAAGTTTATATCGCCATGCTACGACAATCAAGACCAATCATGCAATGCACAGCTATTGGCCTTGTCTACCAAATTGAAGCCACTGGGGGGCAGTGGGCGGCAGGCGGCGGGGGACCATGATGGCCATGTTTTTGTTTTTTGTTGTTATGTGTTATGCTTTTTGGTAAGGGATTGGCAGTTGGTTGAGGAGGTCCATCGTTGGTCTTAGTGATTTGAAATAAAAATGCTACATATGTAGGGTTCAATATGATAAATAGACTCCATTTTTTTCTTTCGATAGCTCTCTCATATACATAGGCTTTAGTATTATAAAAATTGCATCTTCCCAGTTGGTTTTTTAGAAGCAAATCAATTCAATTAGAAAAGAAAGTCCAAATTTATTAGATTTTTATCTACCATGTGCATAGGACTACTGTAGTCAAAAATATGACAACGAGAAGATGACCAGAAAAATCAAGATTTTCATCCATTATAATTAATAGCTTATGGGCATTTCTCTCTGGGACATGAGAAGATAATGCAAAATAGGTATGATCAGACATTAGTAGGTGAGATTACCTACTGGTAAGCTGTTAGCGGACTTGATGTCCCAACATTTTTACATTTTCAAAAAAAAATACTCTGGCCTACACTATTTGCTAACAGTATAGACCATTTAAGCAGACATAGCTTTTGTCTTTCTTTTCCAGCCTGTAAGCAAGAGCAGCCACATCAGTGCAACATTTCCACAGAGTTGCAGAAATCTAGTCGGCCCATATAGGTGACGCTACCAATCTAAGGGTAAACACCCCTAGGTTAGGAGGGAGGGAATCGAGGGACCGAATGCTGCATCCTCTTCCACCTGCTGGGCTGCCATGGAAGCTTATAGGCAGTGTTTTTCATCCCCCTCTGTCACCAGTCATCCCACGATTGGTCCCTCCCCCATCTAAAATCCCGCCATTCCTCCTCCTCTACCTTGTACTGCCCCCATTCCCATGCCCCAAGTGTCTCCAGTTGTCGCTCCATGGACTTATGTGCGGATGTGTTTGCCACTTCCTCTGTTGTGTCATAGACGTACTTGGCAATGGCATTTGACCCAAATGCCATGGTCAATCGAAAAGTGTCCTCCTCTATATTGTTGGCTGGCCCTTGTCCCTCCCATGTCCACGATGGTGTCGGGTGGTCCCATTCGCCCCCCTCATTGTCTATGATGGACAGTAAATCCAAGGGCTTGACAAACATCCCAGGTCCTCCTCCTTCACCAGTCATTCTGTTGTGCAGAAGGAGACTTCAGTCAATTCTCCCCCCCATTATTGATCAGGGAGGGACTGGTCGCCGTGATGCACCATCCTTGACCCATCTCCCCCTTGTAGCAAAATGCGCTTGATGTACAATCGGGCAATGTTGGCCATGGATGGTGATGCAGCATTTATGGCAAGGGAAGTTGCGACGTTCTTCGACAGAGAGAAACATATTGGATAAGTCATCATTATCTTCATCGGCAATGTTGAAATGGACATCAACGTCAAATGGAATTTCTCCACTCCACCATTGAGTCATCACTCAAGAACGTCCAGCAAAAATACAATGCATTGCACCCTGTCGTGCCACTCATCAGGATTGATTGCCATCCCTCCCCCACCCCCAGCCATCAAGCTCATTTTTGCCATGGTCATAGGAGTCATTGCCTTTGTCGAATGTTGGCCTAGCGACGGCGGCGGCATCCTCATCATCAATAGCGCCGTGAACAGCTCCTTTGGCTCCTCCCCGTACATTAGTTGTGGCACTGTAAATGATATTACATCCCAGATTTCACGTTTGTCGACGATTGCGGCCGATGAGATGGACGTCTTGCCCCTGCTTTTTCCTCATTTACCCCCTTTGCTCTCGTCCTTGATGCCGTTGTCCTCCTCCTCTTTGTTGTCCTTGTTGTGGTCATAATCCTCGAAACTGCATCCCAACCTTGATATCATCATCCCATCCCCCATGACCTCAACCTCATTCCCCACAATCCTTGCCAATGTCCGTCCTTGAGATATCCCCCCCCCTTGTGATACCCATCTTCATAATTGTCATCATCATTGTCGTCTTTTTCATCCCCCCTATGGCAAATATGCTTCTTTGGAAGGCAGCAGAAGTGAGTGGATGTGGACATTTTTGTGTGTTGTTTGTGCCAGCACCCAGCAGGAAAATTTTGTTGCTGATTTTGCAGAGGAGGCAAAGATCATTTACAAGCTGGGGAGAACATATTTGACCTCCATTGTTGCACCCATGGCAAAGGAGTGGGAGCGGAGCAAATATACAAAAACAAGAGGGCCAAAGCTGCCCAGACGGTCATGCTGTTGGTAGGTGAGGTTTCGCTATCTTCATCGTGTTGGGGGAGTTGATACCGGATTCCTATGTGATTTGTATGTAGAAGTGTAATTTTAGTAATCAGTTATCAGTCACGTGCATACCATATCCCCGGACAATAGAATTGTCAGTGGACTTGATGTCCCATGTAGCAACAACAATGACCCATGTAGCATAAAAAATGCCCTATGTAGTGCCATCTGAAAGTGATATGGGACATGGTGCTACTTCTGATGAAGGCTCGATGTACAATGGGCCAACATTTGCAAACAAGTGGTCCCCCAATGAGAAGGCCTTTGTTGATATCTTCATCCATTTCCTCCCCCATATTTTTCTTGAGGAGACCACCGTAAATGCAACCAGCAACACGCTGCTTGAAGTGAATGTGGTGTCGATAATGTTTGGAGAGATGTTGCAGTACATTGGGATGATGTTGTTGATGTCGTGTTATACCAAATTGCCGGACTACTTCTGGAGAATGGCGACAAGGATGGGTGATGAATTGGAGGACAAGAAGAATAACATCCCATGGTTTATTTTTAATCAGAATATGACGTGGTGGCATTATTTGGCAATCACGTCGGCATTGCAATTTACCCTCTGTCCACAGCCAACATTTTGGGATGAGTTCTAGCAGATTTAGGAGATGGTCACCACATGAAATGAGCACATGTGAATGATCTTCAGTACAGGGTGGGTGATATGTCTTGATGAGAGAATGTCAATTTGGTTTAGTTGATGGACTTGCCTCAGGTGGGTGATTTGTCCATGCAAACCCCACCCATTTGGCAATGAATACCATACAACATGCTGCAGATTGTTGGGCATCCTTTTCATGATGGTGATGGTTGAGGGAAAAGACCATCCTACTCAGGTGGTGGAGAGATGTAGCTAGTTGTGGAAGACAATGGGACTATTGATGCAGATGTTGTCAAGCTACTTCTTGATGGGATGGTATGATGTCCTAGACTCGAGCTTCTGTGTTTTGAAGGCTCTCGTTGAATTGA
Organism: Cyclostephanos tholiformis; assembly: GCA_036939975.1. Classification (NCBI taxonomy): domain Eukaryota; phylum Bacillariophyta; class Thalassiosirophyceae; order Thalassiosirales; family Thalassiosiraceae; genus Cyclostephanos; species Cyclostephanos tholiformis. Next base: position 2,194 of record JALLPB010000220.1, on the reverse strand, counting down.
AAAAGGTTGCCTTGTTTGCCTGTACCATCATAAAAAATGCCAGGACTGGCCAGCATATGTTCCTGGTGATGCAATGACCCAGGCCTTCACAGAGGCCTTGGTTGGAGATTTAATGGCTATCTCTGGCACACTCAACAGTGAGGAGAAATTCTTGTGGGGGCTAAAGGAGCCCAGCTCTGTTATGAAAATGATGGCAATGGGAGGGCTGCTCCTTGCAAATGAGAGTTGTGAAGAGCAGAAGCAGAGATGGATGGAGGGGAGGGTTGAGGTTGCTCAAAGGTTTTGATTCCCTTGCCCATACAAGTGGCATTATAAATATTGTCATGCCGTTGATGATCACAACAATTTGTGGCATGCAGTCCCTTTGATTGAGGCTACAATTACCACAACTCATTGGGAGATACGAGTGTTCTCATTCATACTTGTGGTGACTGAGGTAAATGCGTACCTTGCATATCAATTCTTTTGCCATCCCAATCCTGTCCCTACCCTCCAGCAGTTTCACCACAAGCTAGCATGGGAGCTAATAAAGAACAAATGGCTTGCAACAGAGGATTTGGACAAAGTGCATGTGGTCAGTACAGACCATCAGCTCATGGTCGCTTGGCTTAAAGCAACAAAGTATGTAAAAAGAAAGTGGCAGTGCAATGTAAAACAGCCTCACCAGAACTACCCGTGCTCATTCAAACAATGTGGTAAGCCGCCCAAACACATCAAAACTTATTGCTCTTGCCACCCAGGCAAGTGGATTTGCAAGTTCTGCCATGCTGTGCATGTTGTAACTGAGTTGAAATGGGCATAGACTATCTAGTTTAATGATACTAGACATTTAAGGGGATTAGGACCACATAGCTTGTACCTAATTTTTACTAGTGATCTTGTCAAAATTTACTTAGGTGACCATATATCATTCAAAGCGTCTCGTTGAGCTCTACCTCTTGATACTTGGGAGTATTTCTGTTCGAACCTTTTCTGGAGAGTTACTAGATTTAGTAAATCATACTTGATTAAGTAAATTGGCCATTTAAGGTACCAATATGTAGAATCTCCCTTTTTGGATAGTCCATGTTCCCATGTAGAGTACAATATTCCTCTGTGAATCCCTCACCAATACAAGTTTACTCGGATTGGGGACCTCCTTTTTTATAAAGGATTTTTGGGTAGATGAGACCCCACCATGGTGGCCCTTTGTTCAACCCCATCTTGTCATCGGAAGCCAACCCCCCAGCACCTGAAGCTGCAGCCCACCCTCCCCTTGTGATGTGTGTTGTGGCTTTGTTTGAAGCATTGGTGCAGGGAGTGCCGGCATTGGGGGAGGGCGATTTGTTAGATTTGGGAACCCACCCCTAATCAACCCATCTTCATTGTCATATGGCCGCCCCTCTACATCGATGGCCACACAACACCATATGCATGCAATGGTTGGCACGGTTTTGTCCAAAACAGCTGGCAATGCCAGAATTGGAGGTGGTTGTGTGGGGGTTGTGCGGGGGATTTTTGAGTGATAGGGTGGTTGGTTGGACCACCACCCAAATCCAACCTGGTATGTCTGTTTTTGGGGAGAGCAATGGGTGGCGTGGAAGGACCCAAAACAACTGATGACAAGAGAATCAGGGATATTTTTAGAGGGCAGGCAGGTTATATGGTAGCCAGGGTGGTGGGACCGCCAGTGTGTAGAACCATTATTCGACCCCCTGCAGTAGTCTGATGGCCACCCCCTGGCACTGGCAGTTGTGTCACACTATAGGTGTGCAACTGGTGATGCAACATGTCACAACTCATCCATAAATGCAAGTATTGGAGGTGGTTGTGTGGGGGTTGTGTTGGGGGTGATTTTCCTGAAACCGCATTGGTTAGAGAGTTTTTGATAGCTGGATGACCGCCTCTTGGCATTGACAGATGTGCCACATTTTTGGCTAGCAACGGGTGGTGTGGCTTTCCTGGAATGCTTGGTGAGGCAAGTATTGGAGGGGTTTGTGTTGAGGTTGTGTGTGTGGGGGGGGGGGAGAATCGATGTCATTCGGGGGGGAGGCAATTTGTATTATTTGGGATCCTCACAAGACCACTTAATTGATCTCCAGAATTAAAATTTTTCTTAGACATTTGTACTGGATCTCAGGTGTAGTATAATGTTACTCATTAACATATTACATTTATTAAGGATTATGTATGTTCAAATTGATTTTCAGTTGTT
>JALLPB010000219.1:0-19802 GCA_036939975.1 Cyclostephanos tholiformis | reverse complement strand
ATCTTCAATTCTGTGTCGGCAACATGGACCCATCTGGCCAAAATTGGAGCAACACCGACGTATCGTGCCGACACGTCACAACATGTCGCCGACATTTCCAGCTAAGTAATCAAGAAAGCACCCAAAAATAAATTACCAAGAGGCAGGATAGAATTGATCGAATATGTCATGCAGGGTCAGGAGAATTTCTTAACAACATGTTATCTGATATGCTCTGCACTGCACAACCATTAGTGAGCGTTACATGGATGAGTTGGGTTTCACCTTTCACTTTCACTCACCATCATCAACAGCTGTCAGCAGGGGGTAACAACAATAGGCTCGTTATCGTCAGCTTGCAAAATACAGATATTTAAACCAGCCAAATCTTGTTCCTTTTTTTACTCTTTGTTGCCAGCATCTTCTTGTGAAGGGAAAAGGATAAGAAAGCAAACAAAATTCAAGGAAGATGTTGCACAAATATAAGGCTCCGACACAACTGATTTCTCTCACAACCTGTGCCTGTGGATGTGTGGAACTACTTCACATCATCATCATCACTTTCCACTGATAGTCCAAACCAAAATTCTATTGCCTACTCATGTCCAACCAAGAACAGGTGAAGATCTTGATTCATTGATACTGAACTTGGGTTGCATTGCCACATCTCATGGCATTCGGTATCCAGAGGCTAGTATATTGTTATCGACTCCTAATGCTGGTGTTGTTTGTGGGTTGAGGATGCATGGCTACTACTCCTAGCGGCGGCGGACAATGATGGATCACAGTGGTGGCAGTTGTGGTGGGGAAGTTTGTTGGGGTTGGGGTGAAGTCTATTGTTCTTGGGTGAAATGGCTACTTAATGAGGTCTAATGTTCTTGGGTGTTAGGTGAAATGGCTTCTCTTTAAAAATAACAGGGCCTCACGAACTAACCTGCTATCTAGCATCCCGCCGCGCCAGAGCGCAACTTTTCTCTTTTCACAGCTTCCCAAAACTCGTTATTATTTTTTTTTGGCGCGGGAATCCGGAATCGCATCCGTTGCGGATCCAACTTGATATTCAAAAACTCATCTAAACTCTGAGACGGCCCCGACGTTCCCGGGAGGAGGGCGGATAATAGGAGAGAACCGTCCCACCCTTTTATTGATTAGGAGGTGGCAAGGAGAGGTAGAGCGAGAGAGCTACTCTAGAAGGCGTAGCTGGGGGGTTAGTGGTTGCCACACACTCAGTCCAAAAAAAAAACGAACAAAAAATGACGACGACGTCGACGACGACTCGCCATCCCGCCGACGACGACAACGGCCACGACGCCGAAGCCGCTGTCGCCTCCACCGCCGGGAAGGACCGTGATGTAATGGTTCGCGATCTGGTGCCATCGTGGCTGCGGTCCGCGAATCTCGGGTACGCGACAGCGAACTTCGAGATGGCGGGAATACTCACGCCCCGATCGTTCGCGGAATTGGAATTGCGATACTTCGAACCGCTGGGCGTGACCGATGGCGACGATCGGAAGCGCCTGTTCTACCTGATACAGAGGGTCAGGGAGGAACTTCGACGGGAGGAGGAGGACGGGGAGGAGGTCGCGGCCGCCGTCGTTGCCAAGACGAGGACGACGACGTCGGCGGCGAAGGCGAGTGGGGAGAGAGGAGGGAGGAGGAAGGATGGGGGACGTACGGACGATGGCGATGACAACGACGACGGCTACGACGAAGAGAAATTTCGATCCCCCTCGAAGAATTCGAATTTCGATTTGGGGGATCGAGGGGAGTTGTCATCCACGGTCGTGACTACTAAGGCGCTCATTCGCGACGGAGGAAATATCGGCGTCAGCGTCGATGCGATGGAGGTCATCTCGCCGGTGACGTTGTCATCCCCCATCGCATCCTCCTCCGTCTCGGATGGTAATCGTCATCATCGTCATTATAATCATCATGTTGGCGATGATGATGATGATGGCGGCATCGTCATCACCTCCAGCATTGAATCATCGTCCTCCAAAGTCGGTCGTCGTCTTGGTCATTGCAATATCGATCATGGTAGTGGCATTAAGGGGGCAGGTGGTAGTACAGTGACTGGCGAAGCGAGTAGCTCTGGTGGCGTCACCTCGCATCAGTCCGCCGCAATGGGCCGTGGTGGGAGGAATAAGATAACGGCGAGGGAACAGCTACAGCGAGAGCTCGAGTTACGCGCGGAGAGACGACGCGAGATGAAGAAGCTGATGAACAACGATAATAACAATGCCGATGGGTCGAGAAGTCTCGGCAGTCGTCGCCGTCGTCAGTCCTTTCTGCCATCCATTTCGAATCCCGTCCACGCCGATACCCAGAGAGGACGATCAGGGACGGAAGAAACCACGACGAGCGGCATCCGACCGTCGTCGTCCCGTCCGTCGTCTACCATCATCGCCACCTCGTCGCATCATCGACCTCTGGCGTCGGCCGCGATGGCGACGATGGCCCACGCGGGCAACTCGGCGATTGAGCGACGGGCGGTGGCGATGACGACGAAGGGGAGGAACCGCGCACTTCCTGGCGGGAATGACGCGGAGAGCGCGATGAGCGACACCAGCGACCTGTCCGCTTCCGTCTTTTCGAACGATCGGTCCTCCTCGCTGGGCGTGGCATCTAGGTCGAGCAGCGTCGGCGGCGGTAGCAGCAGGAGGAGGAGGAGTTCCATTCCATCGGCTTCGTTCATCGGTCCCGCCGCCGCGTCCCATCGTCCCTCCTCCTCCTCCTCCTACCTTTCGGGGAGGATCTCCGGCAATATTACCGCACATGTAAGTGCTGCGAGTGGTCACACGGACGAAAATAAAAATTACGTCAACTTTGACGAAAAGAAGACGGGGACGGTCGCGACCACGAAGAACGGCAGCGCGTTGATACTCGATGGGAAGAAACGCCTTTCGACCATTCCGGCGAGCGCGATCGATCCACTGTCGCCGTTGAAGGGATTTTCGTCGACTCTGCACAACCAATCTTTGGCCACTGCTACCTTTTCCATCGGATCGAATAATCCACTGAGACGCGGTAGCAGATCCAGTCTCGGAGGTGACAGTGAAAGTGGCAGTGTTGGCGGCTGCGGAAGCAGGGGTGTCCCGCCTCCTTCTTCTTCGAGACCCGGCTCCGCCGCGACATCAGAATCCATGAGAGAACGCCAAGCCAACTCGACGTCCAACGGTGATTGCGTCGGCATCGAAATTCCACCAAGAACTACAACAATCGCTGGCAGTAGCGGTCGCCTCTTGCGCCCGTCGTCGCGAAGTAGCATGGTTGGATCACAGCGCTTCGACGTCTACGATAGACTCAAAGCCTCGTTGTCGCCAAGTGGTAACAAACCCGTTGTTTCAGAGTCGACTATGTCGGTCCAACTTCAACGACAGCATCTGGAATCCCCGGTACCGCCCATGAGCTCCCACGGATGCATTGCAGGCGGAGGAGGAAGCAGCGTTCAGTCACAGCAACTGCGGCAGCGAATATCTCCACATCCGCCCAGGGGAAGAGAGAGAGCAACGTCGCCAACGAGGAGTATTTCGTCAGCTCGGAGCAACAGACCCGTTTCCCCCAAGAGTACAACCCATCATCAGCATTCGTCCCAGTCTCCTCCAAAAATGGGCGTCATTAATGGCAATAACAACGGTGGTCAACTCTCTCCAACGCGAAGTAAGACGAGGAGTAAAACGCCGCCTCCCGCTGTCATTGCGGGGAGCACCAAGGGCATCAGCAACGCCACCACCAAAGGCGCGGTGTTCGTGCACGGCGCCCTCGATGATACTTCGTGGGCGACTCAAATCGGACGCCTGCGCGAGTCGTTCGAACATGAGCATGCCCAATACTTGACGTCGACTGTGCGCCAACTGAGGCAACAACAGAGTTGTGAGGACGATGTAGGCTATGATATGCGCATTCGTGTCATCGTGCGAAAGCGTCCAATGTCGATTCGAGAATCATCGGAGGATGTCGACGCCGTCCAAACCCTCGATTACGACGATTACGGCCGGATATTGGTCCATCAACCCAAAACAAAATTGGACTTGACGAAAGAGGTCGAATCGACGAGCTTCGCATTTGACAACGTGTTTGATGAAAAGTCAAACAATGAAAACATTTACGAGCGATCTGTAAGGGGTTTGATCCCCGGTCTTTTTCGTGGGACGTGGGCGAGCGTATTTGCTTACGGCCAAACTGGCAGTGGAAAAACAGTAAGTTTGTTTGTTGCCCTTATTCATCACTTTCTTTCGGCTGGTCTGGTATGGGACCTCATCGTTCCTCGTGTCTAGTTTACAATGATGGGCGCCAACTCCACTGGAAAGAGGGCAGGAAATCACGCAGAAAATAGTGTAAACCGGGCCAATCTCGGCCTATACTGCCTCGCCGCACAAGACGTATTTCGCATCGCGGAAGAACCTGCGTGTGCAAATATATCAATCGGTGTCTCGTTATTTGAGATTTATGGAGGAAAGCTGTTGGACCTTTTGAATGCGCGAAATTCAGTTCGATGCCTAGAGGATTCTCATGGTAAGGTTTGCTTTCCGGGGCTAAGCGAGCGCACAGTGAGCAGTGCTGAAGAGTTAATGGATATAATAGATGCGGGGGCGTTAAACCGATCCACTGGAACAACGTCGGCAAATTCTGATAGCAGCAGGTCACATGCTGTGTTACAGCTCTGTCTTCGGAAAGATGTTGGACGGACGAAAAAAAAGGAGCACGGACGACTCACGTTCATCGACTTGGCTGGCAGTGAGCGTGGCGCTGACACTTCGATGGCTTGCCGTACGACACGAATGGAAGGGGCTGAAATCAACACATCGCTACTAGCACTTAAAGAAGTCATACGGGCGTTGGCCACAGGAGGCTCTTTGAAGCGTATCCCTTTTCGGGGAAGCAAGCTCACTCAAGTTCTCAAGGAAAGTTTTGTAGGAAAGAATTCTCGTACTGTTATGGTCGCGTGTGTTGCTCCCAACATGAAAAATTGCGATCACTCTCTGAATACACTTCGATATGCAGATAGAGTCAAGGAACGCGATCCACAAACAGGAGAGCTCTCGGCATCTGTCGCTGCCAGCGCCAAAATCAAGAAAGACCAGACAGATGATAAGTTGAGGGTGACGGTTCCACCCCCTCGTCCACTCACCGCACCAGCAGCAAGCTTTCGAATTAAACAAGAAGATGGGTGTCCTGGTGAAGATGCCATCCCACCACCACCTTCTAAGGAGGAGCTGCTCTTTCAATCATTCGACGAGAAAAAAATAATCAATGATGACGAATACAGTGACAAATATTGTGTCAGAGTTGACAATGCTGAGATTGATGTCGATGATACTGTTGACTCCCTAGAAGAAGCGTTAAAGTCAAATACTTCACTATCAATATCGCATCATCATGATTCGACCTTTCCAAGACCGTCTTTACTAAGAGATAAGCAATCAGCACAAGAATTGATTGCAACTCACAAGACCATTATGTCAAAGATGCTTCAATTTTTGCAGGTGAGAATTTGCATGTCATGTTATATCATATCCTTACTTGTGTTCTTAACGTGACAACCATACATTTTCGTAGCATGAAATGACCCTAGTCAACGACACAGATACAAATCGAGACAACATCGACGAGTATTTGAATGAGCTCGAACATTTGTCCGATCAACAGCTGATATTGCTCAGCACCTTGCGAGAGGTAAGCGGACAACAGCATTGTCGCAGCTTATTTTTTGATGTCCCTAATCCTCGCCATTTCTTCTGATTACGGCAGTCACTCGAAGGTTACAATTCGAAGAATAGCAGACAAGGAAACAAAGCCATCACACATGACACATCGGATAATGATATATCAATTGACCTTAGAGATTAAATTAGCCGGACTATTTTGATGTCCCGCACCAATCTACGGAAAGTTGATTCGAGAAATAAAATAAATTCCACCGCATGGTCGATTCTTCACGATTTTAGCCGAGCGTTTTCAATTCGCGTTTTTGTATGTAGAAATAGAAACTCAATTCATCATCGGCGTTGCAAAAGGTGTTTTCTGAATTGGCGTCGTCATCGGTATCCTAGTCATATCTTTTTATTTGTCTTCAAGCGCATCGGGCGATCGCACGCTACACATACAGTCGCATCTGCTGATGACGTTGAACGCACTCTTCCCATACGGGTGGGTGCCGGGAGAATTATTTGATCGTGCTTGGAAAGTTCAGCGTTGATGGCATCGATAACGCGTGCCAAAAAGATGGCCCTTGCCTCCCACCGTAGACCTAACCCACGTGCAGTTGTGATGGACGATGCAGGATCGTTCTTGTTGATAGTATCGACAATTACAGATGACTGGGAGGAGGTGGTGGCCTGCTCTAGAAGCGCTTCCAACTCTGACTTCAGCTCGGAGCAAAGATCATTCCTACGAGATGCGTTGTCGTCCTCGGCGTACATTCGGTCCTCGGGATTGGTCCCTGCAATCAGCCGAAGCAAAGACTCGTGATCGACTTGGTAGCTTATCCAGGAGGCATAATCATAAGCAAAAGCGGAAATCTCTAATGGTACATCCACAGCCTCAGTCTTATGCACTTTCTGTCTATCTCTCTTCATCTTCATGGTTGTGGTGGTCCTCAATGATGCAGTGACATTGATTCCAGTGACATAATTCTTTTCCTTTGCCAAGGTTTCATATGCATGGCCCACGTTTACTATCCTTTTTAGAGAAGGTTTTTGAAGACCTGGATGGTGAATGTGATCGTGGATGATCTCAGTCTCAAGTTGGCAAGAATCTTGGAAGTGAAGTAGTTCTGACTTTGTTTCGGTGAGATCCTTGACGAGGGTGTCACATATCACTTGAGTGTGACCTACAATCACCTTCGTTTTAAGAACTTCTTCTCCGAACGTATTCATCACATTTTCAAACGCACTTCGCTCCTCATCACGACGTTTTTCATTTGCGACGATGGTATCGCGAAGGTGTTGAATGGAGTCGCTGAACTTGACTTGCTCTTCTAAAATTGAAGTTATCTGACGAGTTGCAAACCGGACTTGACCTTCGACGTGTTGCAATCGTTGCTCCAACTGCTGCTCTTGCGCAACGAGGGCGTCTACCCTTTCTGTGTGCCTTTTGTCAACACTTTTGAGATGATCTTTATTATCATGAAAAAGATCTGAGAGTTCAGAGAGTTTGGACCGTAGAGCTGGTAGGTCATCGGTGCGGCTGTCCACGCGCTGTTCAATGGTTGCTCGGAATACGGCAGCAGTTTCATCCACTCTCTTGATCGCCTCGTCTACAGTAGTGTGCATGGTGGAAATGAGTCTTTTGTTTTCAGCGCACCAAGCCTGACGAAGTGACTCGATATGGTGAGATTTGACTATCTCTATCTCATTTGCAAGATTATACATTGCTCCTTGCAGGTCAGGCCCGAAAGCGCCCAGAATTTTGTTCTGGTCAACCATGATTGACTGGATTGATGGGATGGAGTCACCATTCGTCTCTACCACGAAATCGCGTTTGTGATTGCAGTTGCTTTTGTCTATGAGAGTGAGTCGACGCCATCGATTGAATGCCTTCATCTTCTGTGCTGTTAGATTCACCACAAATGCATCGAAAAGAAGCTTCGAAGCAGTGACCTTTTTCTGCTCCACCTCTCGATGCCATTCGCGATATTGAAACCACCTCTCGAACCCAAACCGTTTTCGACGCGACATGATACTTGTAAGCGTCCGCCTTACCATGCGTTTCTGGGCTTCTTTATCTTTATCGTATCGCACCTTGCGCTGAACAAACTTTCTCCAACGCAAGAGACTAGCTGTGAGTAAACAGTTTATCCGGCTAGTGTAAAATCGATGAAGCATGGCGAATGAATTCTTCTGCTGAAGAGCGACCAATGTCTTTCCCTGAGCTTTGGCAGTATCATCCAAAAATGACGCCTTTCTCACCAACGATGCGACTTCAGATTCGATGCCCTCCCGAAAAGCAACAACGTCATGGTCTCTAGCACAGGTAGCCAAGCGCTGTTCTAACTTGACCTGACGCTGTTTCGCCAAAGTTTCTATTTCCGCGATAAATGACTTTACTTCCGACAACTTCTGGTTAATGCTTACGTCTACCTCATCATGTAAATTCACCATGTATGCGTGGAATTGCTCCACTAATTTTGTTGTGAGAGACTTCTGCAATGTATGCATCTGCTCGATGCTCGCTGACGTCGAGAGCTTCTGTTGCGCCTTGAATAAATCTTCTTTTAAGGCCGAAATACGTCCTTCCAGTTCCGTGGCGCTTATCGCGCTATCATCTCTATCTTGCTCAAGGCGATGAATGGCTGACTTCATATCTCGGAGACTGTTTGCTATTATGACATCTTTGGCGCTGTTTATCTGAACAGGTCTAATATCACATTTGCGAACGCCATAGTCAATCTCTACCGGGACATGGCCTTGATTTTCAGGTGAAATTTGATCCCCACATTCGAATCCATTCGATGACTTTGTCGCATTATCATTTTCGTTGTCGATTCGTCGGTTGAAAGAGTCGAGTGTCAGCCGAAGTCGATTGATCTCCTTCCTCAGATTGCATTGATCCGATTCGACCTGGGGCAGCCTCGACACTATTGCCTCATGGCAGTTCAAAGTCTTTGATATGGTTGTCAAGACTTCCTCAAGTGGATCAGTGTTCGCACTCAGCCCGGCTTTAACCTTCAGGATTAATTCCGATTTGTCCATTGTTACGGCGGACCAACGTGTGAGACGAAGTTAGTGAAATTGCTCCTGGTTTAATTTTAAATTATAATATTATTGTACCCACAAACTCGTCTTTGGAGAGATACAAACTTTGTCTTGTTCGAAACTTCATCGAAGTCACCGTGCAGCGTTCAAATGGAAGAGCCACCCGTGACAATTGACGATGAATTCCAATTGCGCATTCTCGATCCAGAGGTACACGAACGATCCACTCGCTTAGTGACTGACTGCGAGCTATTCGTATCAAGTACGTGCTTCTCAACTCGCTGTTCATGTTTTGATTCGGTGTCAGTTGTTTGTTGCGCGTCTCAAGAGAGATTTAAGTCTCAACCTCTCAATTTCATTTTCCCCTTGCTCGCTCCGCAACGTGCTCCCTCTCTCCCTCGCATTTAATGCATCCACCACGCGCGTGCGGAACAAGAGTTCAGAGAGTTCCAAGCAATCGTGGAATCCATCCATGCCGACATGTCCCGCATGGCCAAGATTACGGAACGCCCAAGGCTTAAGGCCATCGGAAAGCGTTTTCTACTCGACCAAAGTCACAACTCGGAATGATATGGTATTGCCCTTCGCTGATGGACGATCCCTGAAGGAAGTGTGAGAGCTGATATTGGGCGCTGCGAGACGCCCCATTTCGAATGAGAGAATGAAAATAAGTCGAGACGGTGGTGGACGCATGTGATGATTGGATAAAAATGGAGCACGAAAAAGAAGCAGCAATGGGCGGAAGTCATAAACGTGAATTTATTTTTGCACTTTTTTGTCATCCCTCGCTTATCTTCCGATCCGCAAAAGTCAATCCCCTCCCCTTCGAACCCAACTCCCCCACCAATTCGCCAACGCGCAACAACGGGGCTTCGGAGAAGGAGAGGAAAAAAAACAAGGGACGTCGAGATTATTGCGATGACTTTCACAGTGCACGCAATTCACTCGCGTGGTCCCCTACCAAAATTACCGCTCCCTCATCCTCCTCCGACAGGATGATTTATCATGTTCCCCCCCCCCCCCCCCCCAAAACCACCGCCCCACCCCCCCCCACTCCCCCCGTCGCGATCTCGCGCACACACACATCTATCATCCAAGCGTAAGAATTCCATTCAATTTCACTAAGTATAAGCATATGTACCACGCATTCGTTTACTTCTCCTCGTAAATTGGCCTGATCAGCGGATGCCACTGGTGCATCCAAGCGCAGAACCAGAATAGCCACATGGATACGGTCGCTATCACTACGACGACGTTGCCGATCTCGGCGTTGTCCTTCGACAGTCTACCGGTAAGTCTGGATGCGAAGATGAGTCCCAGGAGGACCGCACCCATTATGAGATACAGTACCGTGCCGGTGGCGATTTGACTTGGGATAGCCATGGTTGCCTCGTATTATTTTTTTTTATCTTTCTTCTCACGAAGTGTGAGTCTCGTTTTTTTTTTGTCTGGAGCTAGCGTCTCACCAACGCTTCCTTTCTCGCGTCTTGGGGTTGGCCGGCGCGGGAGCGAAAGTACGTAGGCACAAATCGCTCATGATTACGTACTCGCTAAAAGTAATGGTCAACAAAAGGCGGGAAACTCACGCCGGGCCACTATCATATCCTATCATAATAATATCACAAAAGCACAACTCCAACGCCATGATGACACCCCTTTCAGCCAAACTACTCCCGCGGATGATTCCCGGCGGGATCATGGCATCGAGTAAGTGTGGGTTAATCCGCGCATCCTCATCGTCGTCGTTATCGCGGTGCGGCGTCGTCTCCTCCCCTGTCACTCCATCTCTGGGATGCGTCGGCCCCACCCATCTCGATACACATCCAAGACAACGGCGCTATTCATCGCCTTGCCGAAGAACGAGGGGGGAGAGTGTCGAGACTAACGAAAACGACTTCGATGACGCCGACGTCGACATGATGTCTGAAAAAGACATGGCCAACGAGCAAATGTGGCTCCATCGCGAGGCATCTTACCTGACCCGGACGCTGTACCGAAAATGTCTCAAATCGATACGCGTACTCGCCATGGGCAACGATCGAGACGAGAGAGACTTCGTGGAGAGGGAGGCGGACGAGCGTGATCGATTACCATCGGATGACTATGATGCGAAATCATCCGAGGGTGGGAGGACCGGCACCGACATCTCCACCAGGAGGAGGAGGGTCTCCATGGCCCCGCCGGTGAATCGCGCGAACGAATTGCGATCGAGGGCCGATTATTACAGGGCGTTCGCGAGGGAGAACTTCGATGGACATTTCGGTCTGCTAAGCGCGCACGGTTTTCACATCGGCGACGAGGGGAACTCGGCTCTCGGCCTCGGGATGGCCGCGGGCGGCGACGATGATGGTGGGAGGGGATGGAATCGGTATCAGGGCGGTCATCGTCCTAATTTGGGAGTGCAAATGTCAACGCATTGTCAGGGCGGCGGCGGTAGAGGAGGCGAGAATTTTGGCCTGGCAAGAGGGGGTGGTGGGCACTACATGTGGAGGGAGGAACAGATCGAGCAATTTGTGTACCTCATCAGGTCAGGGGAGGAGAAGCGACGGTGGATAATGAACGATTACGAGTTCGAAGACGATGCGCATGATGCCACGACGACGACATCGGACGACAACGATGGCGTAAACTCACCTCGGGGATGGTCACACGAATTGGAACGTAGGCTGAGTGCATTCGAGGTACGATCGAAGTCACTTGTCAAGCGAATGTACCAAAGGAAGGGATGGATGCACTCGACGGATTGCACGGAACGCAGCGCCAACGACGACAGCGGCTTCTTCAGCGACAGCGATTCGGAAGAAGACGACGCTCCGTGATGAACAACCATCATGTCTGATGAGCGACCTTCTCGTGTCGAAATGGCGAAACGACGTTCCCAGCAGAGATAAAATACGTACAGTTTCGGACTAGGCAACGTTCAGGAATTTTTAGATCATATTTTTTTGCAAATGGGGAATGTTCTTGATTTCTCCCATGACATTGGAAGACTCAGAAAACACCACATTCACGATCGCAAATTTCTCTTGGGAAAGTAATGAGTAAGCAGTTGTATATAATAATATATAATCGCATTATCATTCAAGGACTGGTATTTCAATGCGGGTGGATGTGCAGGATGTCACATCCGGTATTTTGGTGTTTCCGTTGTTATTTCTAAATGCCCTCCCCCATCTCGTCTCCCTCTTTTGTTTGCGTTTTCTGTTGCTCGAGTTTTGTGTGTGTTGTGAAATGTAAATTCGCCCTATTTTTGTGTTCGAAATATATATGTTGTATATATACAACCGGCCTCTTGCACAACGGCACTATACTCCCTCGCTAGGCAAATAGTGCCATGATGTCATCACTCCATTTCTCCCCTCTCTCTTGTTTTCCAATGATGATTCCCCAACCGAAGCATCCCTCCTCCTCATCCTCCTCCTCATTCGATTTTACGCGATGCCCCCCCACCCGGCCTGCCCGTGCGGCGGACCCGGGAAAGTCGCGCCCATGCACTGCACTATCCAGGCGGCGTACTCGTCCGCGACCCTTAGATTCACATCCCTGCCGTGCATTAGCCTGTAACACGACTTCTCCCACGTAGCGGCGGTCGTCTTGATCGTCCTGCCGCCGTCGATGAGACGATCGATGGTCGCACGGGAGGTGTAAGCCACGCGCACTCCCTCCCCCACCGCCTCGTTCCTGCTCGAATCGTGCACGCCAACGTCGTGCGTTACCACCACGGAACGAATCTCGGGCGGTATTTGCCGCTCCTGGCCGCGAGTCGCGTCGTTGGGGTAGTAGTCCGTCGTCCTGGTGATCGTCGTACCGACGCCGTGGGGGACGTCGTTCCTGAACGATCCGACGTATCGTACCTCGATCAGGCGAATGATGGTTCTCGCGACGTTCGCATTATCATGATCCAGGGAATGATCATCGCGCTGCACCATCACGAGCTTGTGACGTGGCGCTAGGGAGTACCGTCCGTGAAATCCCGACATGACGTCGTTGACGTACTGTCCCTCGTACTCGGTGCCATCGTCGTGACGGGTGATGCCGTATCCGTGACGGTTGCCGTAAACGTCGACGGGACCATCGTACCACCCCGGCTTGATATTGCGATTCGGATCGCATCGCGCGATGCGAACCTTGCGAACGATGGGGAGGGGGGCGGGGGGGGATGGACCGTCGTCCGTCGTCATGACCTCGTCGTCCTCGCCCACGATCTCGTGGGGGGCGTACAACCTGCGGCGCTTGTTGACGTTACCGACCCCCCCCCCCCCCCCCCCCCCCCCCCCCCCCCCCCCCCCCTCCTCCCGTGCTCATCGTGTCATCGTCCACGCCATCGACATCGTCGTTAGGGAATGATTCGTCGTTCCCCCAGTAGTTCGAGGAGGACGAGGAGGATGACGACGAGGCGTCGTTGCTCACGCAGCGGTGCATGTTGCGCTGCCATCCACTCTCCAATTCCTCGCGACATGTGGCGAGGGGGCGCTTGTTCGTGCACCCTCCGCCGGCCCCGGCCCCCAGCATCTCGTAGTCGAAGGAGGAGGTCGTTGCGATGGTAGGGATCGCGGTGGTAGTAGTAGTAGTAGTCGTCGTCGTCGTCGTCGTCGTGGCAGTTGCAGTCGAGGCCGGCCTGCCGACCACGGCCATGTCCGCGTTAATTCCAGTCGCTACGCCGCTGGAGTGGAATCGCCATGAGGGGATGGAACGGTGAGAACAACCCGGTTCCGCCGATTCGGCGCTAATCATATTTTTTTTTTTAATGTATGATGTATCGAGGGAGGTGGTTGACGGGGATAGATGATGGATGGATGATGGCGCCACTCTCGCGGCGTTCGTTGAACTATCTCTTGTCCTGAACACCGAGAAATCAAGTGAATTCCCCGTGCGACTATACTCTCGATCTCTCCCCCGAATATATGAATATAACAAGATCCCCGGGTATGGTAATATACACGGGTGGTGGTGTGGGCGGTGGGGAACCCCTCCTGCTTTGTAAAGATAGGAGACGTCGTCTCCGGCCGGCCCGAGATGATGAGTGACTACTTACCTTTTTATTATTGTCGAACGATCGGCTCCACCCACCTCTTTTCTCACACTTTCTCTCTCTCTCTCTCTCTCTCTCTCTCTTGTTTGCTCCCCTCCGTCGGCAGTGGTGGTGGTGGATTGTGCTATGGGGGCCGGGCGGCAAGAGTCCGTTTTCTACATATGGGAGATGATGATGATGATGTGTTCAACATACACAGCGAAAGAGTTTGAATATCGATCGGACAGTCGGAGTTGGAAATGGAAATCCGGAAATAATCTACGGCCAGAAATGCACGTAGTAGGTATGGTAGGTTCCCTAACTTGATTGATTACTCGCTCTCTAAAACGACTTTTTAAGGCAGAGGGGGGGGGGGGGGGGGGGGGAATTAAAATCTGTGGTGCTATGGTATCTACTTATTATTATCACCATGCCCAAATATTTATTTACCCCAACAAAATAAGAGTGTGTGTAGGTTAAAAAAATCACTTCGAACCACTTCTTCCGCCAAGTACCATACAGACGTAGAGACAACAACAACAACGAAACGATACCCTACCTAGTATCCACTTTCCATCTACCTATATCCCCATCGTACCTCGATCAATAATATTTATATCAATATCAAAATATTATATTATCATGCAGGGGGAACACTGGGACGTCACCCTAAGCGAGGAACAGAGCGGCACCCGCCTCTCCTTCCACTGCTGGCCATCCTCCCGACTCGAGGCAACGCGTTGCGTCGCGCCCATCGGCGCGCTTTACACCCCATTGAGGAGGCTACCGCCCCACTGCGCCCCCCCCGTGGCATTGCAGTACGATCCCATCCGCTGCTCGACGCCCACCTGCCACGCGGTATTGAACCCGTACTGCCAGGTCGATTATCGCACGAAATTGTGGACCTGTCCCTTCTGCCTAACTAGGAATCACTTCCCCCCCCATTACGCCGAGAATATAAGCGAGGTCAATCTGCCGGCCGAGCTCGTTCCTCAATTCGCGACGTGCGAATACGAGCTCCCGAGCGTGCCGAATGCAGGTCCGCCGGCGTTCGTGTTCTGCCTCGACACATGCGTCCACGTGGAGGAATTGGCGGAGCTCGCCGATTCGATACAGCAGGTATTGAACCTCCTGCCGGAGGATAGCCTCGTTGGTCTCATCACCTTCGGCACGAACGTCCAGGTCCATGAATTGGGATTCGAGGGTCTGTCGAAGGCATACGTCATCAGGGGGAACAAGGAGTACGGACCCCAGAAGGTCGGGCAGCTCTTGGGTTGTCTCGGGGGGGGGGGGGGAGGACCGCCCGCTCCACCCCCGGGACCGCCGGGACCGGGACAGCACCTGCCGTCGATGAACGGCGGCGGCATCGGCGCCGGGGGGGGATCGCCCGAGTCTCCTGGACAGCAGGCGCTCCGTCGCTTCCTATTGCCGGTGTCCGAGTGCGTGATGACGCTCGAATCCATCCTCGAGGACCTGCGGAAGGATCCGTGGCCCGTCCCGTCCGACAAGCGAGTCGCTCGATGCACCGGATGCGCCCTGAGCGTCGCCACGTCGTTGCTCGACCTGTGTCTACCCAGGGGGGGGGCGAGGGTGATGATGTTCGTTGGGGGGCCGTGCACGTCCGGTCCGGGCGCGATCGTGTCTCGCGCGAAGACGGAGGACATGAGAAGCCACGCAGACCTGGGTCGTAATGCCGAGCCGTTGCACAAGCCGGCTTGCGAATTCTACGCGGGATTGAGCAAGAGGGGGGGGAGCGCGGGGGGAGGAACATCGGGAAAGGGGGGAGCAACGTCAACCCAAGCGGCCGCCAATGCCGGTGCCGCGTCGCTTCACGTGGTCGACATCTTCGCCTGCTCACTAGATCAGGTGGGCATACTCGAGATGGGCGAGCTCGTCGAGGCCACCGGCGGTCACATGGTCCTGGGGGATTCGTTCGGGCAGAGCGTCTTCAAGGAGAGCTTACGTCGCGTCTTCCGCACCTACGAGCCGTCACCGGACGGATCGTCTCCGCCGTCTTCGGATGATGGCATGATGCAGATGGCGTTCGGCGCGACATTGGAGGTACTCACGAGCAGGGAATTCAAGGTCAGCGGCGCGATAGGGCCCGTCACGAGCCTTGGCAAGAAGGGTCCAAACGTTAGCGATTTGGAGGTAGGGAGGGGCGGTACGAACGCGTGGAGTTTGGGTGGGATCGATCCGGGAACTACCATCGCCGTGTACTTCGACATAACCAATCCCGGAGTGAGTTCGTGTTTCGTTGAAATATTTTGAAAGAGAATGGTGTCATTACCTATGGATGTGTTTTTGAATTCAACTGTGTATGGTGGTTGTTATTGTACTCTCGGGACAGCTCGTACATCTGACAAAGAATTATCATACATTTTTTATCGTGCGCATACACTTCCACTACAACGACAGACATCTCCTTTGCCCGAGGGAAAGCGCAGGTTCATTCAATTCCTAACCAGATATCAGCACTCCAACGGTCAAACACGTCTCCGCGCCACAACTATTTGTGGGCCGTGGCACAACCCACCACCGGGTGAAGGAGACAAAGCGCAACCGCCGCCCGGGGCAGGTGGTGGCTACAATGGTATGGTTCAACAACAGCCCAGTCCGGTGAAAATGAGTTTCGATCAAGAAGCCGCCGCAGTCCTACTTGCCCGCGTGGCCGTCGAAAGGACGGAGACAGAGGACGTCGCCGACGTCTTGCGCTGGATAGACAGGAGTCTCATCCGCCTTTGCAGCAAGTTTGCGGATTACGTCCCCGACGACCCCAACTCTTTCCGGCTTTCTCCCGAATTCAGCCTTTTCCCCCAGTTCCTTTTCCATTTGCGTCGTTCTCAATTTCTCCAACTCTTCAACTCCAGCCCCGACGAGGCGGCCTACTATCGTTACATATTGAATAAGGAGAATACGACCAACTCGCTCGTCATGATCCAACCCACCTTACTCTCCTACTCCTTCAACGGACCGCCCCAACCTGCGCTACTGGACTCTCAATCTGTTCGGCCCGATACCATCTTACTTCTGGATACTTTCTTCCACGTCGTTGTCTTTCACGGCGAGACCACTGCGGCATGGCGAGAGCAGCGCTACCACGAACAGGAAGAGCACGTGGCTTTTCGGAATCTTCTCGAGGCGCCGCAGGCAGATGCGCAAATGATCATGGACAATCGGTTCCCCGTTCCGAGGTACATCGTTTGCGATCAGCATAAGAGCGAAGCGAGATTTTTGATGGCCAAATTGAATCCTAGCGTTACGCACAACACCGAAGGTGCTGGGGGCGCGCAGGTGTTCACGGATGATGTTTCTCTTCGCGTGTTCATGGAACATTGTAAGTTTTGCCTATATATATTCGTTATGGTCAATTTGGATTCATTAGTATGCTCAGTGCAACAATGTTTGCATTCATTCCATCTTTTTAGTAATGAAGCTTGCGGTTCAGTCGTAAGGGATGGTGAAAATTCATCACAGCACATCCTTTGTAACCGTTGAACGCAAGGGAATAGGAAGAAGATGATAAGGTGAAGGTTGAAGGTAGTTCTCCGGGCCATTGCGAGCCATCATACAGTTGCTACGGACCATCGGACTCATAGCCAGACAGCTTAAGTAAGAATGTGAATTCAAATATTTGCAAAGCTTCACATTATTATCGGTGATGTATTTACCACTACTAGCATATTGTAAATGTTAGCTTGAATATGATGTCGTCGTTCAACAATGAATGAAATAAACAGGTATTATTTGATCATAAACTCAAAATATTCGATGTCCTTTTTTTCTTGGAATTCGGAATTTTAGGGGACCCGCTAATTATGGTTCCTCTCTTTCTCTGATCATGGACCCTTTCGATATTCTGGATTCAGCAATACGCCTATTATTTATCCAAGGATGGTTCAACGCCTGCTCTGCATTCATGCGTTTTCTGGGGTCCATCACTAGCAATCGGCAAATAAAGTCGCGAGCCTCCCGACTCACACCCTTCCACTCTTCTGAGGGAAAGTAAAAGAGTCCTTTAAGTATCAAACGGTGCGTTTCGTTGTTATCCCTACCGTTGAAGGGAGGGTAGCCGCACAATAAGATGTATGCGATTACGCCGACGGACCACAGGTCGCACGACTTGTTATATTTCCTTCGTAGCACTTCCGGTGCTATGTAATAAGGAGTACCAACGATATTATTCATTGGGATTTGTTCGGTGTGCTCACGAGCGAGACCAAAATCGATGATCTTGATGGGTGAATTTTCATCCTTCGTTTCAAACAAGATGTTCTCGGGCTTCAGATCTCTGTGGACGACGTCCTGAGAGTGCATGTACGATACAGCGTTGAGAATTTGTTTTATTATGCTCGCGGCTTCACACTCAGTGAAACAAGAAGTCCCGCAGTTGGCACTATTAGATGACGACTTCTCAACAATCTTGTCGTACAGCTCTCCACCAGTGCATAGATCGGTCACTATATGCACATATTCGGCATCTTCAAAAACATCAACAAGCTGAGTGATGCTTCGGTGCTTCATTAGTAGTAGCAGCGTGATCTCGCGGGAAATGGCTCCAGACTTTACTGCCGGATTGTCCTTGCGAATAGACTTGACAGCACATTGCTGGCCGGTTGAACGATTTATGCATTTCCTTACAATTCCATACTGACCCGTACCAAGTATTTGAGTATCAACATCGTACCCGGCCTCAATGAAGCTGAGTGTCAATCTCCAACTGATTGACATGGCGGATGAATCGTCTTCGTTGCTGCTAGTGCAAGGTGAGATGGTTTTGGCAACAGAAGGAGTGTTCGCGTTGCTGCAGTCTGCCGTCGGCAAGTAGTGAGAGGTAGCTATATCGGCGGCGGTGCACATCATGTGAGAGACGCTTGGGATTACTTCGAAGATTTAGTCACACCACGTTAATCTTTGGAGATAATGTTATTCCGTCTGCAGTCTGCAGGATTCTGTGTTCCTCGCTTTGCTGTATTTTATGCGAAGCTGGAGGACGATTATCATGGTGGCTCGAAGAATTTCTTTGCTCGGTGGGTGCCAGTCTTGCATGTCAAGAAAATTTTGGGTGCTCTCAATCGTGAGTCGATCGGTTCCGAGCACTTATCTATTAAGTTCCCCTCTAGCATATAATTGAGTAGTCGTACGAAATGTAATGAATCTTCTAGCGAATCGACGTCAGTATGACGTCATGTGAGATTACGTGGTTTGTCTGTCCTTGGTTCTGTTAACTCTTATGGACTCATATAATAATTCATATGGTACTCTCTCAACTACCATAGAAACCGGGGTTTAAGAACCAACTAATGTTCTAGGATGTAACAGCTATAATTGGTCGGGCCGTTGATTCTCTCTACAGTGCTTTTTTTTTGAGGTGTACTAAGTCAGCGTAGGAATTAAAGTTCTAAAATAGTCAAATCGGCTTAGAGGTGGTACACAACTTTTGTATGTATTCCTATATAAGATTTTAAACCATTTTAATTGGCGCGGCTGAGATATGGCGCACATGGAACCTTCTTCCAAGTTATCTTTCCACCATACCAACCCCAGTTCATCATGCCGCGAGTCACCCAGCCCGGTGGATTGTCGCGAACGATGCGCGTGCGTTACACTGAATGCCGTAAGTTTGGCCTCCTCTGGAGGAGGAGGGGGTGTCTTTGTGCAGGGCGGCAGAACGGCTCCAAGTTGCACATTCACTTATCGTGAAGTGGCAGCAGCAGCAGGCCGTTGATGTTGACCCCATCCTGACGTTGCTAAAGGGCAAGAAAAAACAATGCATCCAGGACCGCTCAGCTGAAGCCACTCAACAACGACCATCTTCGGTTCGTCTTTGAGCAGCGTGAACAGGGCGTCAACGTGAACACCCTCTATCTCGATGAAGGCATCATCACTCTCATCTGAGTTTAATGCTAAGGACTTTTCTGTGAAGTCCTAAGCTGTTAATCAATTCATGCTCATTCTCTTGTCTATCGAACGGGTACGCACGAATCGCAGCACAAACTGGACGAAGTTGCGGCAGAGGCATCGGATTACATGGACATGATGCATCGTCTTGTCAATGGACCTGACCTAGGCGGGTGGATAACTCCTCTCCTGAAGTGAAAAACGAGTGGAAAACG
>JALLPB010000218.1:0-20350 GCA_036939975.1 Cyclostephanos tholiformis | reverse complement strand
GGGAGCCAGGCCTGCCGCTTGAGGAATGCCGTGCAGAAGGCATGGTCCTTGGGGGCAGCTTGGTGGGCGAGTGTGGTGATGATGTGAGGGAGCGCATAAATAAAAAGATAAGTCAAAAATTGACCTGTGTCCATTTCACTGGGCCCGGCCATGAATGCTAACCATACGATTGCCATCCATGCCGGCGCGCCCCATCATTCGTCCTCTTGAATCACACCGAGAGTGGCGAACAAGGCTGCATAGTGCGGGTTAATGGTGGTTGCGGCAGTGGCGGCTGCAATTGCAAGAGTTGGCACGGAGGGCCGGCTTCTGCTCGTCCTTGTGCTTTTTGCCAAGGCGGCAATCAGCGGGCTTGTGGACTGTCCAAGCCATGTGGTGTTTGCACCAATGAAAGGTGAGTTCACCTTGTTTCTTCTCCTTGGGGTCGTCACTTTTAGGTGGGACCTTCTTCCAGGCCTCATCCTTCTTTTGCACTCGCTTGTTCGACGTGTCCTTCTTGTTTCGTGTCTTACCGCCCTTCTTGTTGTCGCCTTTGTTTGCAATCTCAGCTAATTTAGGATTGAGCTTGAGCTTGCCTTGGAGGGACTTGATCTCGGCGGCCATGGCCACGATCTTTTCGTCGTCAGGGGACTTGGCCCCCCACTTTTTCTTGCTGACAAGCCAATCGTACTTGGTTTTGGCCATTTTCAAGAGCAACTCGTGGTGAGTGAGCGTGAGCTTGCCATCCAAGTAGTCATCATATTGGCGGCTGATGTAGGTTTGGAAGTTGTAACAGGACACAACCTGATACGCATCGAACAGGACTTGGATGGGATCATCGATGGAGGTGCCGCGGGACAGAAGTTGTGAGTAATTTTTATCAAATTCCGCATGTATTTTATCCATGTTGCCTTTAACCGTTGCTGCAAATGTTCCAAGGTTCTTCAGGTTGTCCCTGAGCATTTGGGTGGTGGCAATGGAGTCCATCGTGGCGAGGCGCATGATGACTTTGTACATCACCGGGGCGTATTCTACGCCGTCGAAGGTGAAATCCAACCGATGGGCGAGGAGCTTGGCCTTGGCATCCGCGGTGAGTGACTTGGAGAGACACGCGCACATCATTGTGTTGTTTTGCTTGGCGCGAGTTTGCGCATTCGCTTCACCAGGCTTGCAGAAGTTCTCACATTGCATCTTGAGCGTGAGCTCGTCGATTTGACCATAATTTTTCATGATGTGGATGGTCTTGCCCTCGCAGTTGACAAATGAGGTGATTTGCCTCGTGTTCTGATTCCAGCCCATCTGGGTGCACTTGTTTTGCAGAGCTTCAGTGAAGACGACGGTTTGTGATTGGGTCATTGCAAACCCATCGGTAAGTGCCTTGTCATCGAGGGCTTGAATGCCCTTTTTGTAGATTGCTGAGCCTCTTTTCGTCGAGTAATCAATGACATCATCGACCTCTAACACATTTGGCGTGTCCGCAAAAACTACGGGAGCAGGAGCGGGAGGAGCGGCAGCAGGAGGAGGTGCGGCGGCGGCCGCAGCCGTGAAGGGCATTGACTTGACCTTGGAGGGTCGTGACCAGGGCCAGGAGTTAGTCGATAGTGGGCGCGGCGGCCATTGCAGCAGTTTGTCTTCTGGTGGCGACAGGAATGGTGGAAAATGAAGAGAGTGGCTACTGGGAGCTCGTTTGGAGGCAACAAATCTCTCGGAAGGAGATACTCTTGGGCGATCAAATCCAAAATATGTTGGCTAAAGTAGCTGCTGGGAGCTTGTTCGATTAGCGCAGAGGAAGCGTGTTATCTTTCGAAAGGAAGGTACCGTGAAACAGGCAAGGAGGTGATGGAAGGGCGTCCCCTGTTGCACCGCCTGTTGGGCTCTATAATAGAGATGTTAGACTCCTGTAAAGTTGATAATTATAAGCTTATTATTCATTATTCCTAGCAAACAAACGATGAAAATGTGATCAAAAACAGGTTCGATAAGACATGGGATCCGATGGACATGGGATCAATATTGGATAGTGGGATTGACATAGGTATCTACGTAAGTACCGATGTATTTCTCAAATAATAGTAACAAATACAACCTGATAGATGTCGAACGCCGCCGATGACGTACCCGATGATACGAGTGAATGCACAGACGAGGAGCCTACGGAAGACGTAAAAGGTGCCGACGATGATGGGGGAGGGGTTATTACGACTCGGAGCGATGGACGAGGCCGCTGATGACGAGATCGACGACGCAACCGACAAGCAATGCTATCCCGAGTGGTCGTGGGATCGCGTACGTACCTACGCGGCCATACGCAGGGGGGATGATTACTCCGATGAGCAGATACGCGAACTCGCCGCCCAGGACGTCGTTATGCTCGAGAAGATGAACGGTCACGAGACGCACGGGTCCGTGGAAAGGGGGACACTCGTGGCGGCGAGAAGGATCAAGGCCGTGAATAGCAAGGTCAAGATATTGTTTTATTTGAACACGATGATTCACTATGGTGGGTACGATGCGAATGAATACTTCAGGGAAGAATGGGCCCTGCACAATCCCAATAGGGATAACGAGCCCTTCAGATGGAGGGGTAAGCACTTGTCATACGATCATACCAATTCGGAATTTCAAGAGTGGTGGATCCAACGTGGGTTGGACATGTTGGCGCACGACGAAATCGACGGCATTTTCATCGATGCCATTTGCAAGACGCATCATGCATCGTTACGGCGCATATTGGGCCGATCGTGGGTGGAAAAACACGCGGCGGCATACCTCGACACGACTAGGCAACTGAGGGAGAGATTGCCATTTGGGAAAATCTTAATTGGGAATGTGTTACGAGCGGGCAATGGTCCCGATGGTAACTACGAAAACCTACAGTACCTCGATGGATCCTACCTCGAGAATTGGTCGGATCCACAGAATCTGTCTATGTCGATACAACTCATGGCCAAAGCGCTCAAGGAGGGAAATATGATAATGTTAAATGGCGTCATGGACGATACCAACTTCGAGGGATGCGATTCCTTGGATGACCGATATCGTCTCTTGAATCAGCCGGAGTATATCGATTTTCCCTTGGGTTGCTTCTTGCTCGTCGTTCAGCCGCATGCGTATTTCTCTTACCATGCTGGAGTCGATGCCAATCCAAGGAGGTTGACCGTGTTCGACAACACTCGCTTCGATGCGATCACGCGCAAGTTGGGAAGGCCTCTGGGGGATTACGTTGACGACGGCGTTGGGGGATTATCACGCGAATTCGATCATCTCAAAGTTCATGTCGACATTAATATGAGACGAGGAAAGCTGTCCGTGAAGGATAAGCTGGGAGATGATGAGTTGTAACGAGATGCATGGTAGACAACTGTTCTGTCTCATGCCCTGAACAACTTACCACAAGTGGTTGACGTTCACACGGGGCATCGTTCGTCAGGTGACGGCAGCGAATGCGGTGAAGGTGCCGGCGGAGCCGACGCGATGGTGTCACCCACACCCGAGGATCATCTCGATGA
Source organism: Cyclostephanos tholiformis (assembly GCA_036939975.1). Classification (NCBI taxonomy): domain Eukaryota; phylum Bacillariophyta; class Thalassiosirophyceae; order Thalassiosirales; family Thalassiosiraceae; genus Cyclostephanos; species Cyclostephanos tholiformis. Next base: position 16,862 of record JALLPB010000218.1, on the reverse strand, counting down.
ATCGATTCGATATGCCGGTATCGCGCACCGTGGAAAGACTCCTTGTTCGACGATGGCTCGCACCCGGAATATACATCACTTGCAGGGTAAACGCAGCGTATTCTGTATATTCTTATCAGCCATTCTACAGTACTTAATGATAAATAAGCTATCGCATCTAAGTTTATCGATGTATTATCAGTGAGCAATCTTCCTCACTAGCGCCCCGGTGTGACGTAAACGGCCGCAATTAAACCTTTTTAGACAATGTTGGGTACATAAATATATCCCTACGCAAATATGAAGTAAGTGAGCTCCTTGTGGTCGGACATCCCGAGCGAGATTTCCGACATTGGCTGTGAAAATTAAATGCTGATATGGGTACTACCGGCAACGAGCGTCATGGTTGTAACTAGGCTGAATCGAATGGACCGAAAAATGTGTGCTGACATGACCACGATGAGATTTTTGGTAACGAGGTATTTAGGTTAGGAACAAGGTAACCAATATGCATATTTTGACGGCTGCCTGTAGTCCTGCGCAGGAGGATACCGTCGTCGTCAAACAAATTTCTTCTCGTCGCCGGCAAATATTAGAGCGTTGGCGGCAGCTTTTTCTATGTCGATAAGCGCCATGCAGCACGCGGCACCAGGTCCAATGAAAGGTGTTACTACGAGTGCCTTGATGGCCACCCACTCGCTCAGATACGCTATGTTGAGCAATGCGCCGAGGTATAATACTCCAGTATCAACAGTCATGAATGCAACCGACGGACCCGCCTCGATCCATATGTCTCTCCATAATTCATTCAAGTTAAATCCGTACGACTGGTGCGCCACGAAGACCAAACAAAACCAGAGTACGAGGCTGAGTAAGGCGAGGATAGAATATGCCCTCTGAATACATCCGGAGCTCCTCGTGATATTTTCGGCGCTCGCCTCCATCGTAATCGACTTGTCCGTCCACAGTGCAAGGCCCATCATGGCGAGGAGAGGCCCGCCCAAAAATCCAGCGCTCGCCGTCCACGCGTAACTGTCCGTGGGGGCGGCGTGGAATACCAAATACGACAAAATGACGCCGGGAAATGCCATGATCAGACCTACCCAAACTCGAACGTTGGTGACGGGCACGCCGGGCCCGCCGAGCGAGTATATTTGAGACGGATTGCTTATCAACGGGAAGATGACGCTTATTCCCAACAGCTGGGCGAGCAATCCAATCGCGGTGGGATACCTCACGGGACCCCTGGCGCCGCGTCGTCCCGCGGAGAGAGTTTGCGATAGGACGAGCGGCAGCGACGCCACGATTACGCCACCCCAGGTCAGAAATCCGGAGGGGTAGGTCGTGCGCAGTTCCAGGAGGAACTGAGTTATCAGGCAAACCAGGAAGTTGAACACGCCAAGTCCGAGGAGGGGTTCGTATTCGTGATAACCAGTTTTCCGCGCGAAATCGCCTGGGATGGAATATCGAAATGAAAGTTACCCGACGTTACCGATGCGTCGAGGGAGATCGAGCGAGCGTAATACAGGCGCGACGAAAGGCGGTGGACGAATCGAAATATAATCATACCTGAAGAAATTTCCGGATTGGTGCAGGCGGCTAGGATGGGTTCAAATGCCGGCCCGGAGATGGAATTAACCTTAACGAAGGCCCATATGCCAAGGCAGATTGATACGAGGGCGTAGCATACGTCCCGAAATTTAATGCCCGCGCGTCCTGAGGGATCGTCCATGATGTCGGTTTTCGATAATTTGATGCTGGAGACTTCTCATTGTGGTGGTTGTTTCTCATCGTCGCGCGCTCGGGCGCGCGTGAGGAACTTTCGGCGGGAAGGTGTGCAGCTGAGTCATTTTATTATCTCAGTAGTACTTATAAGTAGGTAGTGGTGTGGTTGTTGGAGCACTTCGCGTCGTTCTCGTTCCCCCTATAGCCACGTCGTTGGCCATGGTCAATGCCGTCCATAACATAAAAAAATAAAGGATCTCCGTGGACGATATTATTATCATGATCCCGTCCATATTATTCTGGAGTCTTCATATCGCCAACATCGGCTCCACGGACGCCTTTGCCCCCTCGTCGTCGTCGTCGTCGTCGTCGTCGTCGTCGTCGTCGTCGTCGTCGTCGTCGTCGCGCAGTGCGCTCTTCTCGAATAAGAAAAGGAAGTACGTCGTCGTGGGCGGAGGATGGGGCGGATGGGGCGCCGCCGAGGCCCTGATCGATAGGTGAATATGTTTTTTTTGGGGGGGGGGGGGAGGAACGATACGGGAGCAATGCATGTATATACCTATTGCATGGACATATCCAGACGACGGATCGCCCGCGACTTTCCTTTCGCTCTGATATAACATCTTTCGCCCTTCGCGTTCGTCCGCCCACGCCCACACCCACGCCCCTATCCGCGTCATCTCCACCTCCATCCTCACTTCATCAGCGGCATCGAAGACGTCGACGTGACCCTAATCGACGCCCTCCCCGATCCGACGGGCGGTACGCCGTACCTCTCGTCGTCCGGCAAACCGGTCGAGGCCGGCACGCGCGGCTTTTGGAGGGATTATCCCAACATAAATTCACTGGTATCGAGATTGGGACTTAGCGAAGACGAGGTCTTCACGCCGTATACCAATTCAAGCTTTTACTCCCCCGATGGATTGGAGGCCACGGCTCCCGTATTCGGCGAGTCGACCTTGGGCAGCATCCTCGGCGGATTCCCGATATTGGGCAACGCGATCGGCGGCGCGCTCGGGGGGGAGATATCGAGGAGGAGGTTTCCCGACCTTCCATCGCCGTTGGGGCAGGTGTTGGCGACGGTGCCGTACTTCGAGCGGCTACCCATATCGGACAGGGCGTCGATGATCGGGCTTTTGATCGCCACGATCGATTGTCTCGGGGGGGACGAGATGACGAGGGCGTCGTACGACAGGATGAGCGCTCACGAGCTGTTCCTGAAATTCCGCCTGTCCGAGCGTCTCGTCGACGACTTCATCAAGCCGACGTTGTTGGTGGGATTGTTCAAACCGCCCGAGGAGCTGTCGGCGCTCGTGGTAATGGAACTCCTGTACTACTACGCATTGGCACATCAGGATAGCTTCGACGTGAGGTGGATCAAAAACGGCACAGTTAGCGACTCTCTAATACGGCCGTTAGCGGAACGTTTGATGACGAGGAAGGGGGAGAAGACGGGGGGGGAGGAGGAGGAGGACAACGCCGACGGTGGTGGAGGGTTGAAGGTCCTTGGGGGATGTCGCGTGGGGGAAATATCTCTGACCAGCGGCGACGACGGCAAGCTACGCGCCTCGAAAATGTCCTACCTCGATACTCGTTCGGGGAGGGTGGAAGTCATCGACGACATCGATGGGATAATCCTCGCGCTCGGATGTCAGGGCATGAACTCCGTCGTCTCTTCCAGTCCGGACCTGGCAAGGCTGCCGGTATTCTCGAGGGCGGCGAGCCTGAAGGGGATCGACGTCATCAGTTGCCGTCTGTACTTCGATAGGAGGGTCGCAACGCGCAGTCCGGCCAATGTATTCTCGCGTTTTGACGAGCTTAGAGGGGCCGGCGGGACCTTTTTCATGTTGGATCAACTCCAGGAGGGTAATCTAGCGCGGTTGTGGGGGATGGACCCGAACGATGGGGGCGATGACGAAACTACGTTGGGATCGGTCGTCGCTTGCGACTTTTACAACGCTGGCGGATTGATGTGTCTGAAGGACGAGGATATCGTCAGCATACTCGCGAACGATCTCCTCCCGAGCGCCGTTTCGAAGTTCGCCGACGCCAAGCTCGTTGATTCTTGGGTCGGCAAATATCCAGGCGTCGTCTCGTGGTTCTCCCCGGGAAGCTACGCCCTACGACCGCCCCTGGAGGGGGCCGGGAACGACGTTTTACCGAACGTCAAGTGCGCAGGGGACTGGGTGAGGATGGGTGAGCGCGAGCATGGAGCGAAGGGGCTGTGCCAGGAAAGGGCGTACGTATCGGGGTTCGAGGCTGCCAACTCGTTGATGAAGGTCACCACCGACTCGACGGATAAGTTCAAGGCGCATGAGGTCCTTCCTGTGAGAGAGGATGAGATGCTCTTCAAGACAGGGGTGGAGGTGAATAGGAAAGTGATGTCCTACATTCCACGATTTTGGACAAGATAATTGCTAGTCCTTCATTCATAATTGCTATTACTAATACATCGAAAATCCCAGAGCATTACTTTTCACTAGCTGTTCTATCTAAAATGGCTGATTTCGGTCATCTTAGAAGACGCCGCGAGTGGTTTGCCAGTGATGTACGCTGTTCACTACTTCTCAGGGCGAAAGCGCCATAGTCGCGTGAGGAAAGAAGTCATCCAGGCTGATTGATCTGGCGTGTCGAATCGATGTAACTCATCAACGCATGTTACGAATAGGATAAAATGGTTTCCTCTTGGCCATTTGAGTAGCACCAAGGCGCTGCGACTGTTGTTGATTGTTTAAAGACGATGTCCCAGTCTTTCCCGTGCCATTATGTTGGCGGGATAACGGAACTCGGCCGTCTAGCCTTTCGCTACGCCGCATTCACGAAAAGACGACGACGTCTGGATTTCTCCATGCCGGCAGCGGCGGCTTCGAAAATCACGCGCCGTTGGCTCAGCACGTCAAGTCCCAGCAGCGCCGCTGGTCCCTGGTATGGCGTGATGCCGTCGCCCAACAGTTCCGGGAAAACGGGCAAATCGGCCACCGCAATTTGAACGCCCTTCCACGGCTTCCATTGCGCTGGCGGTGGATCGAAACCGAGCAATCGGCCCGTCGTCGGATCCTTACGCGCCTCGCCAGCGAAACTGAACGACTGGGTAATGGTGGGCAGCTCCATTGGTTTACCGTCAACGCCCACAGCTAGCATTTTGGGGCCGTTCGTGTAGACGGGATCTTGGGACGATGTCGGCAGCCCCCAAAGTGCCGCCGCCTTGGTATTGATCACCGAGAAGGTGGAACCACAGTCGAGGAAGGCCAGCACCGGCTGCTGTGGTTGCCGTCGTCCATCCCCGGTCGCGGCGTCGGGGGCGGCGGGCGTCAAGCGTATGCCGATGAGACGCGTTTCGTTGATCTCCACTGACGGTATTTCCACCATTCCGCCACGACTTGCAAGGTCGATGCCACGCGCGGCCGTTCCCGGCCGGTACAAGCGCAGGCGATTGGCGCGAAAGTCCAGGTCGAGATCGTATCGGCTAAGCAGCTCCTGCCCGAGCATGCCCTCGATTGGGTGTTCGGGATCGATGTACTCCTGCGGAAAGTCCGAAACGATGGCGTGCAATTCGGGGAGCGGGAACGCGGCATCGGCACCACCGGAGGCGCCGCCGTCGCCGCCCCCACCCCCGCACAAGCTTGCGCCCGTCCAAGCGACGATATCGGAATTTCTGGATGTGACCCCCCCGGCCGTAATGCCACTAATGCCGGTACGACGCGACTTGAGGCCGAGTTTCTCGCCCAAGCGCGGCGTCATCATTTCCAACGTGAGGCCCGTATCCAGCATGAATTCGACCGGCTCCTCGTCTCGTCGACCATCCAAGCAGACCCTCACGCCCGCGTAGTCGACGGACGATCCGGGATAGCGGAAGCGAATCATGGGAAGATCGACCAATAGATCGGATGCGGCGGCGGAGGCCGCGGCGGGAACGCCCCCGCCGTCGCCCGCGCTGGATCCGACCAACGAGGCGGCCGCGACGGCGGATCGAAGGACGTCGCGACGACGACGCGCGAACTGTGCCGATCCGGAGGTTGGCACCGCGTCCCCGTAGTCGTCGTTTGCTCCTCGTGGTCCACCCATGGGGGGGGATGATCGGACCACCGCCAAGACTCGACGATCCTGACATCGTAACGCCCCCACCGCTGTAAATGCCGTCGTGGCCGTTGGAGTGGAGAGGAGGAGCAGGTGCATCAACAACGGCACTGATGCCGTGGTGGCGCAGGTGCGTAAGATTACCATGTTCATTCTGGTAATAATATTATTGTGTGAGGCGCGAAGGGTGTCGGTGTCTTGTGAAAATGAGAACCCTACATACAATTTTTTTTAGTACCGCTCGCTAAATCTATCGGGGTGACGCTCGTTGTTCCCGCCACCTCCTCTGTTTCCCGCGTACTATTATTTAGCTATCGTATTAATTACCTAACACCATCTGCGCGGGGTGCCGAGGAGGGGTCGGGGGGAGTAAGAGGGGATGAAGACGAGAAGCCGACGGCTGGTCGTCCGTGGGCCGACGGCCCCGGCCAAAAAGACGGCGGTGGGCGACAATGGCCGTGGCGATCGGGGGGTTGAAGGGCGGAGACGGGGCTGCGACGACGTTGGCGGTGGCGGCGGCGGCGGCGGCGGCTGCCAAGGAAGGCGACGGGCGGCGATGCCATCACTTCCATCCCCACTAGTCTCCACGCCACGCAATCGCCGCATCCGCGTCTGTCTCCTGTTCTCGGCCTTGGTCGTCATGCATGGCATCTACACCGTCCTCCCGAAGACTTCGACGAACGACGTTTACGACGATTTGCCGAGTCGCCTCCCTTACGGAGAAGTGGGTGAGCGTCCCACACGGTCGCTGATATATAAGTGCCCTTTTTTATGAGCTATTGATCTCATCCCGATATGGATCGGAACCCCTTGCCCTCACCCCCAACGCGCCTCGAAAATCCATAATTTACACCTATAAAAAAAGACGACCTCGGAATGGGGAAGATTTGCGTTTACAACAAACGCCACGTCGCGAGGGGGAAGAAATCGTGGTGGTCGAATTACCACCGGCGTCGGCGCGACGACGATCCCTGGACGTGTCGAGAATGCACCCCAGAAGGCGGATGTTACCCCCTCCGTCGTCGGGGACGATGTCGGCCGTTCGAGCGCTATCTGGATTCTGGGTCCAAGGACGAGGTGCCCCGGTCGTACCTCTCCTTCAGCCCGTACACGAGTCGGAGGTCCGCGATATCGGTTTACCACCACGACGGACACGCGGAATATTCACAGGAGTATCCGATTTGCGGCGCATCGCTGTCCCCCCCGTGCTTCGACCTCGGGATGTGCGCGAGAATGTCGTCGTCGTCGCAAGACGACGATGGTGGCGGTCCGTTACTCGTGTATTCCCACGGCGGCGTCGTCGACGAATACCTCGATTACGCATCCGCCTCGCATCCGACTATGATCCGTAGGGTTCGAAACGCGAGCGACGCGTGCCTACTGGTTGTGGGCAGGGGCTCGTACATGACTCCGAATGACCTCTTCGATAATCCGCATTGGGATAACGGTAGGAATCACTTCGTTTTCGAATCCGACAGACTGTACGGCACCCACCATGATCGCGTAAGTCGATTAATGATTTTTGCCCCTATCGAGCATCCTCGCATGATTACATGATTGTTACTCATCCCGCTGCGTTAACGTTCTCGACGATTTCCCCCCCTACCTTCAAGCCGTTCAACGATAAGGTCTCATTCGGCTTGGCGGCAGTGTCCAATACCAACATGGATGATGCCTACATCCGCGAGGGGTATGACATGGCATACTCGTACTATCCTGCGTGGAAACGGCCTGATAACTACGATTCATTGGACGTGCACCGTCCAAGAAAGTATTTGATCTCATTCAAGGGGAATATCTATCCCTGGGAAACGCGAAGCTGGCAACACCGCTGGATTGCCGCGGAATACTGGTCCGATGATCCCGACGTGCACGTGGATACAAAGTGCGAGGACGCTAGCGGCGCGACCCTAGATTACGAAAATGCCGATCCCGACGATTACGGGAGGACTCTGCTCGATTCCACCTTTTACTTCTGCCCCGGCGGGGGGGGGGTGATGTCCTACCGCTTCGCGGAATCCCTCCTGGCGGGATCGATACCGGTGGTCACGTCTGATTTCCTTCCCCCCTTCCACCCCGAATTGGACTGGAGCGGGTGCGTCGTTCGGGTGAGCGACGCTAGGGTCGTGGACATACCGCGCATATTGAGAGAAATATCAACGGACGAGGTTAGAGAACGTCGACTGAGGTGCGCGGACCTGACCCACTTGGTATACGGCAATCCATCGGGCAACGTTACGTCGTACATAGCTAAGAGGATGTTTTCTGTGGGCATGGGGATATGGTATGTGCGAATAAAAAGCGCGTTGAAGCGACGCGATGAAGTTGAGAATATGATTAAATTAAAATTTTGACGACGAAGTCTTGCCAGAACTTCCTGAATAAGATGACAATATGTTACCAGCTAAATGATCAACTGTGTCCGATACTAGTCCTGGATTACATTACAAAACTATTGACTTCCCATATTGCCTTGATCGCATTATATATTGTTGGCTGGTGGGCCTCTGACCATGAAAAACCATTAAAATGATTATAGAATAAATGATAAGTTGGTCAAGTTCTTTCTTTTCTTCATTGTCATATGTTTCCTACAGGCAACCCTTTACACCATCCCGACAATAACAGAGCCAAAACAGCGGAGATAAATGTAAAGCCATCAAATCCTAAAAGGGTCATGCTCAACCTGTTGAGCACTGAAATTATTGAACTGGTAATTAGAAAGCTAAGAGAGAGTCTTCCAGTACAGCACTTCAACGCCATATCATCCCAGAAGAAAAAACCATTGTCATCACTGTTAGGAGAGCCATTCACCACCTTGTTGCCAGCTGCAGACAGGTACATGGAAGATCCAGAAAATTCACTAGTTCCCTCTCCATTAATGTTATCCCCAAGCTAGGAATCATCTATTTGACAGAAACTCGCATGACCTTTTTCCCCAGTACCACTTTTCAATTTATTGGACAGTGGACAATAATAAACTGGAGCTTGAGCAATGGTAACGAATTAGTTTGTTCCAGTCAACATTATTTGTTGGTTATTGGTGTTTTGACCTGTGTTGCCAGTTTCATTCATTGATCAGTTGGTTGTTGCTTCCCAGTATCTTTTGCTTATCATTTCCCTCATACCTTTTCCGTGGCATCTTTGTTTCATCGTATATAACACCAATCACCCCCTTTCCACACTCTTCCACCTTTTCAATGCAGTCAAAAGACAAGGCAAGTAGAGAGGATGTCGTGGGTTTGCATCAAATGCATGTATTCTAATGATGATGCCATCAGTCTGGCATGCTTCATGTGTCTTGCAAAACGTGGATGAGAAGAAAGAGGAAAGCACTTGCCGCATTATTGACCAACATAATTGATATGATTCCCCAAGCTCTCAAAGAGAATATGCAGATGAAGCAGCTAGAGGGGGGGGGCAGGTATTGAAAGGCTCAGTGCCTTGCCCAGACCATAGGCCAATGTGAACCTTAGTGAACCTTAAGCCCCCCAAAGATTTGGGATATTTGCTCTTGCTAATATACTATTGAAAGGTGACAATGATGAGCATGTGTCAGATGAATTCTATGGCAAAGAAAGCAAAAGGCAAGAATGATAATGACAGCAACAACAACAATGAGAACAGCTACAAAAGCCATGACAATGTCAACAAAGATGACAAATTTGGTGTTGGCAACAAGGACAAACTCTCAACTGGCTCCCATGTAGCAAAACTTCATGCCACAACTGCACGCCGTGTCTCCAACACTACCCATTCCTCATCCAGGAAGTGCTCAGGCCTCACATCAGATGGCAGTGAGAGCAAATCTTGCAATTTGAGCAAGGATAAGAGCCCCCCAAAATGTAAGTGTGTCAGAGGAAGTGGCAGTGTCACAACAATTCATGCCCCAAATAATCTCACAAAAAGAGATCTTGAGGCAAAATGGGTAAATTTATCTCTCCAAAGTTCAATCGTGGGATGGACTATATGCGGAGGAAATCTTACTGTAAATGAAGGGAAATTATGACATGTATGCACATGTTGCTGAACTTACTCAAATCACACCACTAGATCAACTGATGAAAAAAGGGAAAGAATTTCTTGCTGATGCTATGTTGTCTTTTCTACCTGGTTGGTTGACACTAGGCTTCATTTGGTCATCATTTAAAAAAAGAAAAATCTCAATCGGATCACGCAATATGGATGGCAGAAAACTGTTTTGCGATAACTTCCTTGGGTGTATTAATGCAAAGTACATGAATAAGATGAAGATGGAATGGGAAGCAGATATAAAAAGTGAAAAGCAGTTACTTACAATAAGAAGCATGATGTGAAGGAATGAGAAGCAAATAGTAAAAAGTGGACTTGTCATAAGCAGCATGATGGTGTAGTTGAATTCATACGTATTATGGGTGAATGGTTGAAATTTTTGAGTAAAAAAGATTACTACACTGCCATCTATGTGGGGGAAACATGTAGAACATTTGAGGGAAGAATGAGATGTAAAGATCCAAAGAAATTTTTGCTAGGTTTCAAGCAACTCATCAGTTCATGATTGCCCAGCTGAAAAATGGATTTGTTGAGGGATATGCAAAGAAATTTGGGGAAAGTAGCAATACTTGCAATGGAATCACTCACTGTTATCAAACTCTGCATGTTGCTCTTCTGGGAGGTGTTGCAACAGTGAGGAATGTAGTTGTTGACATGCCTTTGACATAGACATCAGTATTTTTACACAAGAAGATCTCTGGTAGGCAGAATGGGAACAGGAGTTGGTAGAAGAAGAGAGGATCGACTCTCACAAGATCTGCATCACATCCATGCTTCCTAAAAAATTTGCATCAAGGGATCCGCTTTGACTATCTGGCTTCATGTTTTGTTGAGCTGCATTGTCTCAAACATACATATCCAGATCAAAGAAGGTGGAGTTCCACTGGCACTGCAATGGGCTCTGTGTGGTGTTATTGGTGTTGTTTCTTCTTCTTCTGCAAGTGTGGCAGCTGCGGCAGCACGTGCAGCAACAACTTTAGGATCCACCATTGTAGACAATGTTGAGTGCTGCTTTACAGTTGGAATTAGTTTTGTGGTGTGGCATGAAGGTTTGGAGTATGGAGATTAACGTAGGAATGACCCAATAATAATATCTAAGGTGTTGTTTTGGAAAATGATATTGGAATTTAAAATAGTGTATTGCAATGGCAATTATGGCCATGGCAATGCTACCACCATTGGATGCAGAATAACGTAAGCTTTCGAATAGTGTTATTAAAAGTTAATGTACTTGAACTGCTGGAGTGTAGTAACTGGTAAATGGGAATGGGCAAAAACAACACCCTGAGTGGTTCTTTTCAACATGCCCCATCCAAATTGAATGGCTAACCATAGGCCGGGAGATAAGCACCAATTAATGTTCTAGGATTTGACAGCTAAATCGTTCGAAAGTGCTTTCCCCTTAAACCAGTGTGTGTCATTTTTCTTTTGTCTCTCGGGCTGCGGTGAGTGTCATGAATCAACCCTAGCATAAAAATGCAAAATGTTGCACTGAACATGACTGTTGTATTGAGGGTTTCTGAGAACGATCGCATCGTAATGCAAATTAATGCCTCCTATTTTAATTTTCTGACTAATTTAGATGATAGATTTTGTGTCTGGTGCTTATCTCCCAGTGGTGCTTATCTTCCCCGGGAGATAGTACGTGGTTTAAGCAACGCTCCTGCCATTTTTCTTTTGAATTCCTTTTGGTAGAAGATTGTCTTGGGACAAAATTAAAGATTTGATTCCGATTGTCAATTTTGCAAAAAATTGAAATCCGCTGTTTAATTTTGTCAAGGGACAATTTTTGACCAAAAGGAATTCAAGAGAAAAATGGCGGGAGCGTTGCTTAAACCGCGTACCCTACGGCAAGCACCTAAATCGTTCGACTGTTTTTTCCCGCCAACCCCTGAGTGTGTCATTTTTCGTTTGTCAATCGGGCTGTGGTAAATCTCATGAGTCGACTCAAGTATATAAAAAATGCTAAATTTTGCTATTATTGTAATGAGGTTGAGGGAATAAGCGAGAGAATTGATGAGAAATGACCGTGTTCAAGAGAGTTCTCAAGATAGGTAGCTTTTTTGTTAAATGCGAATGGCTAATAGTATTGTAGAGTACCTACGTACTCTCTAGACCCCATGTCGAAGTGTGTATGTAGACCCTATGTCTAAGCTTAGACCTTATGTCTAGGTCTAGACGAAGGGTCTAGACCTAGACATGGGGTCTACATTTTTTCAATACCCATTCGATATTCCGTGGGAGCTACCTAGTTTCGAATATATGCTGTAACTTTGAAGTTAGCTGCGACAGATCTATCAATTGGTGTGGGGTGGCTGAATATCCAATATCTGGCTTCGAACAAGCAGTAGTAGGTACGTAGAAATAAGCGAGAATACTTGTATGGTACCATATTACTATGCATCAATCATGAAAAAATGTCTCACACCTTCCAAGCTACCATAAGCCCGTTCTCCGTAATATTATTATGGTCGTGACATTTTAGGTAATCATCATCTAATCAGGCTTTATCGAAGAATCTGATGTCAACGCTCCAGACCCGCATCAAGTCGGCCGTCGATACCGCGAAACGATGGGAGAACGACAAGTCCCTTCTTGCTGAAGTACGCGCATCCGTACCAATTCGGGCACTGGTGCCCGAACTAGTCTGCGATACGGAAGCCACGTGGAAATTTTATTTGGACCGCTGTAACGAGGGCGGCGGAACCGATGAAGCAAAGGAGGGGGGGGGGGACGAGGTCGAGTTTAGGTTAAACGGTGGCGATGCCATTGAATACATGACATCGTGCTTCCGAGACGACGATGCCGACTGGGAAGGGGACGACCTGCTCCTGAAGCGCCTCACCCTTTATTTCAAGCAGGAGGTCATGGTCTGGTGCAATCAGCCGTGAGTAGTTTCATGTATATCCTCTTCTCGCATCGATACCATTGCGCAGTTTAATTATATCTCCAAAACTGATATTTTCATTAGTCCATGCTCATGTCCCGATTGCAAAGGAAACGAAGACGGAAAACAGATGAAAAGCATGGGTATCAGGGGTCCTGAGACAGAGGAGGAGATAACTGGCGGTGCTGGCCGTGTTGAGGGTGCGTTACTTTCTCTTTTCCCTCTCGCCATTTTATGAACTGAATCGTCGCACTGTTAATGACGGCCGCATTCCGATTCCTACGAAATACAGTCTACGAATGCAAACTATGCGGCACCACAACGACATTCCCTCGCTTCAACTCGCCTCGCACCCTGTTCAAAAGTCGCCGTGGTCGATGCGGAGAGTTTGCCAACCTCTTTGGTGTGTACTGCCGCGCTCTTGGCTTCGACACACGCTACGTGTTGGACTTCACCGATCACGTCTGGACGGAGGTGTGGTCGGTACGGCAACATCGCTGGCTTCATGCCGATTCCTGCGAGGGATTGATTGATCGACCGAACATGTATGAGCAGGGGTGGGGTAAGAAATTAAACTACGCAATCGGCGCGACTCATGACTCCGTAGCCGATGTGACCAAAAGGTACACAAGGAAGTTCTTCACCGACGACTTCCAAGCGCGCAGGAGGGAGTTTGCACCAGACGAAAGCACGAGCGATATGGCATTCTTGCACATGAACAGCACTCTACGACAAATGAACAATATTGGGAGGGGTAGATTGGAAGAGTTGGATAAACGAGGCAAGGCCGAGGAAAATTTCTTTGTAATGGTTCAATCATCTGGCGTGTGGGACGTGGACTACAGAGAGGGAAGGAGTGAGTGAACCTAATTTGTTTGTGCAAAATAGAAAAGACAGTTTTATGACTGATTGCTGTCATCACTTGCATAATTATTGCAGTCAGTGGATCTCTGGCTTGGAAATCTGCTAGACAGGAGCTGGGTAACAATAAAAAAAAAGATGATGGAGAAGGAGAGGGTGAAAGCGCGATAGAAACTGCACAATCTTTCTTTATAGAAAGCTTTTACCCATCGTCTAAGCACAGTGGTCTGGAAATTGTTGTACGGCCACCGAGATCATCAAATGTGCCATCAGCCGCTACTAAATCACATCCTGAGTGTATAACAGTGAGCGGAGTCCCATGCGCTGCCTCATTGTCACATGGCATATCAGTGGTGGTAGTCGATGAACAATCTGGCTGCATACTTCAGTCAAAAGCATTCTCTCGTTGGTCATCTACGGGAGCTTTCTTGGATGAAGTACCCGATGGTCGTATAGTGGCACTTTGCTGCATTAAAGGAGCGCAACATGAGAGGTGCACAAATAATGGCAATGGAAGTGATGATTTAAACATAAGCAACTTCAGTCGACTCGGCGGGTTCAACATTGATGATCCATGCAGCACCAATGAGAGCTACTTTTTATTTGCAGGGCAGCTCAACTTCCATCCGAAATGGGCGGTAGGTATTTGCACGTCCGACAGTGAGCTGTCAATCATTGTTTCTCTCCAAATCAACACGTCTCTGCAACAGAAGACCAGGCTTCGAACCGAGATGAACGTTGTTCCAGCTATAGTTTCAACTCGCCTCCCTGACGCGGTCATGCCGCTTAAGACTCAACTTTCTTCTTCACACTATGAAAAGCGTGCTGCATTCAATGAATACATGAAAAATGATGCCCACAAATCGTCTATCGTCGGTTACACCACTCGTCATGACGCTCCAATTTATTTAATTGACAAGAAATCTTTCCCTTTCCGAAGAGCAAGCTTACAAGCTCATATTATTGGTGCGAAGATTGATACACCATGGGTTACATACCATCTCCTCCCGGATTCTTTGGTACCCGATGATGATGAAGTCATTGATGAATCCAAAACAACCCCAAACAATGGCGGTGGTACTCCCAAATTCGATGTCCCAATAGCAGATGACTACTTCACTGGGCTTCTGGGGGATCAACTTCTCGTCAAAAATGCAAACAATGCCCCTTTTCTAGTGGACACGACCGTCGCCCTTTCAAACTCGCGTATTGTCGCTCTTTATTTTAGTGCGCAATGGTGCGGCCCTTGTCGCGGCTTCACCCCACTGCTCATAGAATTCTACAATCACCTACAAGAAGTTGCTCCAACTCACGGTCTTAAAATCGTTTTTGTCAGTTCAGATCAAGATGAAAATCAGTTTAAGGCGTATTATGGTAAAATGCCATTTCATTCTCTCCCCTTCTCAAATCGAGCCTTGTCGCAGCATGCAAAGTCAGTGTTTGGAGTTAGAGGCATTCCTAGTCTGGTGGTTATCGACTCGCTTTCAGGAACGGTTTTGACGTCGCCGGATGAGTGTAGAAGGGATGTCCACAAGGCATGTCAACGTGGAGAGGAGGCAATTGAGAAGTTGTTTCGTGATTGGTTGGACGAGGTTCCCGTTGAGACCAAGTCAATGCTCGATATCTTAGCGTTGTCTTGCGAGGAAGTTCAGACGCCTTCGGTTATAGGAGACCAAAAAGGAGGAGCGGTGTTCATTGCCAAATTACAGGACTATCTTGTTCGGAAAAAGGATCAGGGTACAAAATCCAAGGTCATGCCATCAACAGATGATTTTGCGGATCGCGTAAAGGAAATTTTCTCTCAGCTGATATCAACGGGAATGGAACCAAACACAGCCGCAGTAAAAGCGATTGAACAGGCAACTTCCGGTCAAAAAGATTCATTAGCGTGTACCAAACTCGAAGTGGGTATGCTCATCGGAACAGTAGAGATCAAAATTGGAAATGACACCATCGTGATGAATCAGCTCAATGATAAAGACATGAAGAAAGTCTTGACCATCGCCAATAAATATGTGACAAATGTGCAAAAAGACCCGTCGAATCCTCGCTTTCGAAACTTTCGACTTGGCAACAAGGTGTTTGATCAAATCACTTCCACTCCAGGAAGTATCGAGCTCTTGACGAATCTTGGTTTTTCGGTCTACCATTCAGATGATGACTTTGTAGCTAGTATTCCTTTGGCTGTTGACTTGAGAGCGATGTGCCATGTTTTCAACAAATTGCTGAAAATATATGGCGGATAAAAATTCTTCTCTGCGATCGCGAGATAATCGTATATAAATGGAGAGTCGATCAACAATATCTTTCCTTAATCCTACCATAAGCGCGCGTAGGGCCCTCGCTCTGTCGGCAAAGGCCGTGAGTCCCCTGGGTTACATGGCACTATTGGTCACCGATAATGGCGAGGGCGGGGAGGAGGCAGGAGATATACTATCATACCAGTATCAAGATGCTGACACGGACATGTACGCGGAGGTCTATGGAGCAGGCGAAGAAAACGAAGACATCATTATCGAAGAAATCGGAGTTGCCGAATTTATCGTATCTTACGGCGATGCCTCTTCAGAGCGGACGGCATCACTCTAGTCGGATTTGGGGTGAGTGACGTTGGATGCAATTTACCTTTCGAAGGCTCGTGGGATCCCATAGATGATATCGATGGTAACTTTGTGCGCTATTAGGAGGTTACTGTTTTTGCAGGAGACTTTCAATAGTATATTGTCTGCATGGTGCAGGCAGAGGTTAGAGTGGCTTACATTAGATTAATTATGTGCGCAGCACACAAATCTTGTCGATGCCAGTAACAAATATGTCTTAGATATCAAACATTAATAAGGACATAAATAAATACACTACACTTTGCCCCTTGAATCTCCCTCCCCAAGTGCTTGTAACTCCCAAATATCACCACCTGCCTGCACTTCATTGATACATAATTACCCACTAGGATCCGATTTCCTCAAAACTGGAATAGACCTGCTTAGCAAGCCAATCAAATGCCAATAGAACTGAGGCTCCGATGGACAAAATGCATCTGTTTTCCTACATTCCATACATTCGATTCGTGATGGTACCCCACCTCCAACATTCGCTTTGGAACGTGCCGTTTGTAACACACACCCATAACAAAAGACGTGCTAACACGAGCCGATGACAGGCAAATGTAGTCTGACATTCTCATTCTCGGCATTGATGTCAGTGAGGAAATTATTTTTGCACATGCGGCACTCCTTGTCATCTTCATCCAACACAATTACGTCAGATGTAACATCAGCACAGGAGCGCGGAGAAGGCAAAA
>JALLPB010000217.1:0-19817 GCA_036939975.1 Cyclostephanos tholiformis | reverse complement strand
ACCATGGCATCATAATGGCATGCGAGAGAGGTGGCTTTGTCCATACATGGGATGTCCACTCCCCTCCTGCCTCCACTGGAGCCGAGGCTTGCTTCCTTGACATCCTTGACCATCGCGACATACCTTCCTGCGTCACATGCGTCAAGCCGGCTCCAGATGATTGGCTTAACGTCGTGGAATCGAACCACTAATGCCAACTTTTGGTTGGTTGTTGTGTCCCCTAATTAAATGGCAGCTGTCAAAGGCCCTGGCTCCATCCCTCTCTCTTATTTTTGATGGGTCCCCTTCCAAGCTACCCCCACAATGAGAAAAAAATAAACCGAGCATACCAGCCATTACCCACAATGTGGCAAGGAGGCGCATCTTGCAGGAACTGGCGGCAGATGGCCGAGGGCAGAGGTAGAGGCCCTGATGGACACGTTGGGTGTCGTGCTGTTGTTGTGTGGTTGTGTTGTTGTGTGGTTTGTGGTTGTGTTTTGTGGTGTGGTTCACGAGGGTCTGTGTTTTACCCATTTTGTAGGGTAGAGCACCCAACCCAAGCTGATTTTTTCCCCACTTTAGCTCAATAACTAATGCTCACCCATGCAGTCCAAGAAGGGCAGCTCACACATCTACATCTAAAGGGGGTGTGTGAGTGGTAATAAAAATGGGGGGGTGCAGTTAGGCTCGGCCTTCGTTTTGAGGGGAAAAAATACCCCAATTTTAGCACTAGTGTACACTTTGCTAGTATGATAGATAATTTAGTACTTAAGCTACAATACATTTGGACACTTAAAAAAACTAAATGTTACAGTAGCGTAGAAAAGTGCTCCAGCTAGGATGAAAGCCAGTCATTTAGTCATCCCCAAAATGCATCAATATTGAAGATACCTTGAGGTACAAAATTCGCAATTTGAAGCGGAAGATTGATACTTTGAGGGCCAATCTTCTAGAGGAGCTAGAAGTCATAGGTCTGCTACATCCTATCCAAGAAGGATGCTCTGCTATGGAAGATATGACAAATTTGCAGCTTTGGAGGTCCTGCAGAATGAGTGAAAGATAGCACAGATTCAACTAGAAGCTAATGAGCCAAAGACAGGACTGGACTGAATTTCATCCATGGTAAACGGTTAAATTTAATAAATAATGTTTATTCTCCCCCAACCAATTAGTCCCGTTTCTTCATTGTTGCTCTAATCAATCATGTCAAGCAAATGTTGCACTCAGTGCTTAAAGCAACACACATCTGATCCTCAGGAGATAGACTCTAAACTTATCCTTTCATCACTTGTCCAAATCATCCGCAGAAATCCCCAAGTGTTGCAGCTGTTCAATGCACAGCCTGTGAGCTGTTTGGTTGCAATTAACGCAGGTCACCAAAACCCCTCCACCATTGCAATAGCCAGGAGAAATGACAAAAAAAAGTCACAAAGTGCAAAGAAATAGAATCAACATTGGAAAACCGTACTCATCCTCTCCATCATCGAAATCATATCATTGGCCACACCACGACCAGCTGGGGGAGAAGTGTCCTCAATATCTACTGTAGGAACCACATACACAAGGTGGTTTGGTACCATATGCAACCCTGTGTGTGGGCCGAAGACAGTGCATTGACTCTAGTATTTCAATTGAATAATACTCCTATTTTTACTACATCCTAAAATCTGGCAATGCTCAAAGGCCTTGCCATCCCTCACTTACTTCAGCGTCATTTGTGACATAATCGTTTTCCATGGTGGCGGCGTGCTGAAGTGCATACAGCAATTTTTCCCTTAGTATCTCTTTTGCTGGATAATCAGGAAGTGTCAACGAGAAAAAGCAAGTACTTGCGCTAGGAAGTGGATAATCTCCATCTTTGATCACAGGTTTAGTGTCTCTTTGAATCTTGAAAGGGGCGTCGAAGTCACTTTCTCTCAATGGTAGGCGATTTCTTGCCCACACGAATTGCAGGAAGAGCTTTCGTTGTGATGTTGTCATCTCACGCAGCACTTCCCAAAAGAAATTGACAACTTTGTCATTTTCATGGTAGCCCTCATACTCCACAACTCTGCGCAAGAGTTCAACATCGAGATCAGGGTTTCCGCACATAATATCCCGAAGCTCATCTCCGGTAAACATTGACAAGAGTTCCACTGGCAAGACACAGGACAGCCCCTCTGCAAACGAATTCAGCAATCTCCGCTGTGTTGCCAACATCTCGTTGAATGGTGATGAAGTGTCCCAAATATTCGCATCTTGACTACTGTTCAAAGCGAGGACATCTATTTCCTTCGCAATGTCAGCAATATCTACAGCCTCCTCTGTGAGGCGTCTCCAAACAACTCCAAGAGAGAGTGGCAAGTCAACGGGAATGCCATGCCTACAGCCGGTTCCAACCAATTTTCCCAAAAACGACAGGGACTCTTCAGTTTCTCGAGAACTTTCATCCTTCTTGTGTGTCAGGCTTGAAAAACTGTTCCACAAATCCCTTTCCTCACTGGACAACTGATCTTTGCTTTTCTCAAGCTTATCTGACCTACGGGAGTCGTCCTTTGACGAAAATGCAAAAACGAACAAATCTCTCCCGTCGCCAACATCGGCTTCATTATTAGCAGATGGCTGTAGAGTTCCAAGAGAACTGCATCCAGATGTGCTTAGATGAGTGACTTCTTTAATCGCATCAACAAAGATCTCTCGGTAGGGCCCGGAATAGTCATTTACACCTTCTCCAACAAGTTTCACCTTAAATGCTCTCTTCTGGCCACCATGTCCTTTGGCAATAAAACCGCGTCTGAGTGACGCCCCGCTCCAACCTCGCATTTCCTTTTGTAGCTGCGAGAACACACTGTACTTTTTCATCATACTGCTATTATTTGAGGACATAGCTCGGTGGGCTTTCAGCCTGTTGACTCGTACTGTACGAACTTCTCGGGGTAATTCATACTCATCATGAGAGAGAGGAGTGGGAGTTGTGGTAGCATCCACGACACTGTCTAAAAAGTTTCGTTTGGTGTTAGCGAAAAAGATTTCCCTACAGTTTCTCAATCTAGATGAGATCGACGGTGTTTGCACCCACTGGTGTGTGAAGATATTTGTGAGAAGCAGTCTGTTTGAGTTATGATCACAAAGCTCTTCAAACTTATACTTACCAAGCTTTCTGATTTCGAATCCCATGTTCGCCCAGCACGCTCCAGTGATGTCCCAAAACCACTAAGTCCGCCAAGTATTGCGCTACCTTCTTGCGCTGATCTCATAGGGAGCCACGGCAGGGCGTACTGAGCCCTCCTGTTAAACGATCTAAGCATAGCAATCCTCGCCCTAGGAGTTGGGAAGGTAAATCAAATTATAATATCATAGTGCAAAATAACAATGGCAGAAATGGAAGGAAACTCACATCAAGGATTTTGTTGAAGGCAGCTCATCAATAACTCCTAACGATTTAGCCGCGACTTCATGCGCCATTGGATTGACTGAGCTGCTTATACTTTTGAGCTGTTCTTGTTCTTGTTTGGACGGTTGTAAGGCACTCAACACCAGTGCACAATCAACGAATGGGCACGACCCATCGGTTATGTGTGGCAGCGCATCTGCAATTCTCCCATAAGTAGTAGCGATTTTGGAATCTGATGCTAATTCACTCAGCCCATTTATAATCCCAGTTCCCAAAAGCTCTTCAAATTCCTGAATACTTGCAATCTTCATCGATTCAGATATGTGATTTATTTCTTCTGATTCCTTGAATGATCTGACTGCTTCTTTGTAACGTGCGTACCAATCCCTTGCAGAATCCTCTGGTGTAAGATATTGTGGTTGGCCTAATGATTGATCATCATTCTCTGCACAAACGAAGGGCAACATTTCAACAATTGGTTCCTCTTTCTCGCCTCGGAGTCGACTGCTTATCCAGCCTCGTCCGATTGACCCATGGTCAACAAGATAGCGAACAACACCGCACGAGTTCAAACGCCTATCAATGATTTCTTTTTGAGGAATAACGGTGCCAGTTGCGATGGTTCCAATGCTCTTGGATGATCCATCTACGATTTCAAGATCAGATCTCACAACAGCACCGTCTTTGTAGACCACCTTTAATCCACCACAGAGAGGTTTAAACCGGCTAAGCTTCGGCAACGTGACTCCAAGTCCTAATCCTTCCCCGATCACTTGCAAGCCACCATCCACAGCCTCACTTTCGTCCCAAAACCAGGAACGGCCCCCACCTTCCATTAGGCTGCCGCCCTCACTTTTCTGAGAGACAAGACGGTAAAACAGGCGGCCTTGGTAAGCTCCAAGAACAACTGCTTCTTCCTGCAGCTCTAAGATGCGCCCAGCGCTGCGCTTGACATCAACCCTATCACCAGGAAGCAATGCAATAGGCAGCCCAATCGATGCACATGCCGCGGCGCAAGAGAGAGGTGACGTATCAAGATCAACATCAAGACCGTAACTTGAAAGCTTGCAAGGACTGCTTCCTCGAGTGTCTGATCTAAGCCACCTTCCACTCCTCCAACGATTATCTAGGACAGAAATGACTATTAAGATCAACCTGAAACATGCAATTAAGATATACTGAACGGCGAATACTCACACTCATGGTAAGACTCCTCAATCAACCAATGCGGCAATGATATTCCATTATGTTCAACGGCAGATTTTGGCGTAATGGAGAGCTCCGGTCTTTCATACATGCACAAAATTTCATCTACTGCAAGAATGTTTTTCACAACAGCAGCACAATCCACTCCATGCGAGGTCATCCATTTTGATGAAAAGGTGACTCGGTCATGAGGGTTACGCAAACCAATAACAGGCCATAACGCTTTTGGCCTAACCGAACCATTGGCAGGATAGCGACCGGTTCGACCTCCTTCCAGGCCGCTTGGTGCTCCCTGAAGAAAAAAGGAGAACAAAGAATGTGTGTCAATATTAGATATAATCTCTTAGCATAAGAACGGAGTACCTGAACAGAGATGAAGATGATTAACGCACCTGACCAGCCCCTCCACTCCCACATCCATCAGCATTGAATCCGAATGGGCTAATATTCTCAAAGGCGCAGCCTAAATCATTGAGGATGTGCTCACCGTATTTTACACTTCAACAAAATAACAGCAAAGGTGGACGTTAGAAATAAGCACATAAAATCACATGAGAAACATGTAAGAAAATACGTACCCATCAACAAAAAAATTAATCCTTCCCGCATCGCAGTCAAGCAACACTCCAACAATATCACCAGCATGACAATGGGCACCGTAAACTCTCTCAGCGCCTGATGAATATGTGGCTCTAAAGTTGACAAAGCCCCTGTGGATTATCGAAAAAGATACGTAAGAAATTGAATACTGCTATACTTAATAAAATTGCGAATTCATCTCACCATCCAAGCCACTTGTTTAATCGCGGTTGGCAATCGAGACCCAGGGAGATTCCTTGTGGGGGCCCATTGGGATTACTAGGCTTTTCGGCGACTCCTATGTAAACGCTTCCGATATCCGCCTTTTCCAACTTTACTTCCCAGTAATGTACCCCTTTCGTAAAACCTACATTTCCAAACGCTACCCCACGTCCATCTGATGTAGAACAAGTCACAGACCTCTTGTTCTCCGACAAGGATAATGATGAAGCGTGGAAGTCGGGATCAAAACAAATCGGTGGTGGTTGGGTTGAGATAAATGAAACTGGTGGTTTCGTGTGTGTACTATCCACGTCGGTATCTGCAGAAACGAGCTTCGCGTCGGCGCTCTGTTTGCTTCGTAGCAGACGCATTTCACTGACTACTCTAATCCGCCCACCACCTCTCTCTTTGTCGCGAAGATTCTTCACGAGGAAACTATTACTACCTAGAAGTTCGTCATAAGGCAACATCGAATCATCAAAACTAGTAGTGCGTGTTGGACTCAACACCATCACGGTCCCCGACACGAAATTAGGCTGACCAAAACGAGATTCCCAACCAGAATCTGGAGACCCATAAAGAACCTCCCTCTCTGTAATTGACATTGCCCCATCAGAATAAAATGTGCAATCCACTCGGACGCCAGCTTAGATCACAAAGAATAAAAGATGAGTAAAGAAAAAGATTGAGTCTGAATAATGGGTGATACAAAAACTTACCTCCATAATCAGGCCACTCTAAAATGCCATCACAGTTTGTCTGGCCGTACTTCAGAGAACTATTGCGTAAACGCAGAATAATATTTAATATCCTTTTCATGCCGAATCCACAACGGGAGGCGCACTGTTCAGATGTTTCAGGATAAGGATGCTTCTTTTTCACACGCGTCTCTTTCTCGTTGGCTTCGACATGAACAATGTCAAAACAACCTCCATCCCCGCCGTAGCGATAAACTCCCTCTTTGCCTGTTAGATGCCACCTTATTCGACGTGCCATCGCAGGGACTCCATTCCACGGTTCTTTTGAATAAGAGAACACAATTCATTCAACTTGTTGGATGAAATGAATCAAAGTTGTGGAAAATTGGGTTCAAAACTTAACGTACCGATTGATATTACAGTACCCAGCGGTAACTTGGGAGAGACCGCTTTCTTTTTCTTTTTTTTTGGTTTATCGTCCTTCAAACCACCGTCCTCTTCCGGATCTGCAGTATCTTTTTTTGCAGTAGGGGTTGAAGCCAATTGGTCATTATCTATTGGATCTGCTGGATCTTCTTCACATGCTGGGTCGACAGACCTCGTCTCAGCTGCATTGTGGTTTGCTGCATTCGTCTCCTCACTTTCTTGCTCAGAGGCTTTCCTACTTACCTCGTCCTCTGTCGCACGTCTCTGGTGATCCTTTTCAAGCTTATCCTGCTCATACAAGGCCTTTCCATCATCATCGCCGGCATTCCAGTCCGTGCCACGCATCACGGTACAACGTTCTCTCAAGAAAGGGGGCCCGTCGCCTCCATCCATCAAAGTGCGAACACTAGATCGAGGAGGTGGTTTCCATTCCACTTCCATGATTTCTACTGATCCCGTCCAAACTTCCCAGTGTGTATTACTAAGGATCCACCCTTCGTTGCATTCCCAAGAGTTGCAGTCTGCGCTGATCTCATCAGTCTCGGAGTGATTATTGGAGGGAGGGAAAGGAAGTGGGGTTGCTGAATCGACCTTGATATTGCTTAGGAGGGAACTATTGGGGTAAAGCCTAAGCGATCGTTTCACACTTGAGAGAAGTTCTATCAATGCCTGGCAGTATTTCGAAATAACAGGAACCGCTGCTCGTTCCGCCCATGATCGGCGCAGCACCCTACTCTCAAGCCCCCCGAAGTAATTTGCTATAATTGACGTGCGTGATGATGCATATTCCAGAGCCTGGGGACATGCATTCAAAATGCCAGCCGCTGTGAGGGAGCAGACCATCCGAAAGGGACAGGATGCTGTAAAACAAATGAGATGAAAACATTGTCAATAAAACGTCAACTGAGAAAAAAACATCTCAAATGTCAAAATGGTAGTTTCATCGACACAGAATTGGAAAAACCCGCACTTTCTACATCAGCTCTCATGGCACATTTTTTCGCTTACCTGAAAGTAGTCCAACACACCACGCCTCAAATAATTCACTTCTCAAAGCTAAATTTTCATTGTCTGACAGTTTTTCGCTTACAGGTTTGCTGAGTAACAGTCCTGTAAGGAATGACACTAATCTTGCATCTGGGGCATGTCCGGATTGATCTTCGCTACCAGAGCGCTTTGGTTCCAACTCGGTATCGTCCTAAAAAAAGGATTGCACAAAACATGTTAAGAACCAGGAAAGCACTGGAAAGATTTGCATAAAAACAATCCAACTAACCTGACCAGATTCAGAACCTTCGTCAGATGCGTATTCAGTCGCAGATAAAAGACGAACAGCTCTCCGGACAGCTGCAATGAGAACTTGACGGAAAGACATTGAAGATGCAGCACAACTCTGTAAACTAGACTTGATAAAAGAGAGGATACCTCCCATTTCACGACTAATTGCATTCTCTGAACAAGCCGCGAATGTCATATTTGTTGAAGTGAACTCGTTGCCAGATGTGGCTTCAGGCAATAAAGCTGAGGTTAAAAATTGAGTAACACCACCACATGCAAGTACGACTTGGTCGATATTCGAACTAGCGGAGCACATTCCAGCCGGAATTGAAGTTGATTTATTGTCACCGGCTGAAATCCCAAGACCGAGTGCCTCCGCTGCCATCGCCATCGCTCCCGCTTCGCCGACCCATCCGGATGACTGGAGCGAAGCACAATGCTCGATGACTTGCCATAGTCTTCTGCTTACCTCGTGGTCGGCGCATTCTGACGACCATGGTTTATCCAACAAAGTTGGCAAAAAGGATTTAAGGCTAAATTGGTTTGAATGGGACATCATTGCGTGCATCACCAACTTTTGTGAGTACAAGACGCACAGAGTAGCGCTGGGATTGCGATAAAATAAAATAATGTCAGTGGAAATTCTGAGAAAGGGCAGCGCTAGATAATCTTCATATTCACGTACCAAACGTCCTTCATTTCTTTGATCACTTCGTCATGCATCTTATCATATGCATCTCGGAGTAGATTAATCCGAGAAACGAAAGATTCTGACGCGTCTTCGGTGGTTTTGTTATTACTTTCTTCCGATAATATCTTACCCAATCGCGAGGAGATGTCTGCTATTATTGAATTGTCATTCTTCACAGGAACATTGTTCTTGGACGTTTTGAGATTAGAAGAAATCCCAAATAATGCACTAGGTCGACTGGAGCCCAGGTGGACGGATGCATCGGAACCATAATACCTGTGTTGCCACGCAAATAGCTCGTGACCATGTTCGTTGTCAGAGAAATCGCATATGTATTTCTTGTCCTCCAGCGCCGAAGATTCAGAATTAGACAAACTGCGTGGTTCAAGTAAAGACCTTTCTTCTGCCAAGAGTACACTCCTCTCTTTGGCAGCTTCGTGAATAGCGTCACCAATGCCACGGTAGCCATCTGGTGGGGGGTATTTGAACGGCTCGGTCCCTTTGCCACCAAGAATTAATCTTAACTTCTCACGTCTACGTTATTGTTGGTAAACAAGAGAACAAGAACTTTTTGATCAGTGGGACAGAACAAAGTAATATTAGAAAACGGGAATCAATTATTAAACGTACCGATTAAAACTGACGCATGCATAAACGCCATTGCATGGGCGGAATCCTTCCCCACTAAACGCGAGGCCCATACCGATTTCCTCCCCTCTGCCATTTAATGTGAAGCTAACACTCATAGAGTCCATGTCAACGAGGCACCCCACTGTATCGCCTTCGGTCCATTTACAACCCCACTCTGTTGAAATCGACGAAGAAGATGCATGAAGATGAGATAAGAATACAAATGAAACGAATACACCGAAAAATACTACTAACCTGTCATATTCACATGCCAGCGATATCTGCGCCAGCCATCAAATGCCCAAGAACTTGGACCATCACCACAGCCGTCACCTCGGTCTGCTTGGCAATGGCCAGCAAACGAAGAATCTGCCCACCCTATCTGAAGACACCCAGCAGTTCTAATCTCGGCCTCATAATACCATTTGCCTGATGTTAAAAGGACGCCTTTCGTACCAACAGAACTGAATCCTCCATTTGGTAATCCAGTAATTTCGAGCGTTTTGGGATTTATACTGGAACGACCCGAGACAAAACGTACAGGACATATCCTCGACCAACCAATATTTTCGGTTAAAGATTTCTGACAGGCTTCGTTTTTTTCGTCTGTGATAAGCTGGTCCGCTATTCTTCCATCATTCTCAACAATACTTTCCTCCACATCGTCGTCGCCATTGCTGTCTTCCTCTTCTTCTTCACTATCGTTCCTATTGTCATTCTCATCATCATGTCCCTCTTCATCTGTAGCACTAAGGCGATCTCCATTCGTGAGAATCCAAGTTAGAGCCTCGTCCACGTTATTCCTAGTTGCTGACAATGCCTCGACGCACCAGTGTCGAGGAAAACCCATTTCTACAAGCTGCCTGATTAAATTGGCTGAACCCATTCGCGAAGCCCCGAATCCCCTCCTCCGACTGGATAGCAATGACGAGGGTCCTCGACGTAATTCTTCAGCAAGTAGACGCTCCATGTCACCACCTCTTTCAAGACAGAAATGCACAGCTGCTTCGATGTTGGTTCCCCCAACTCTACTGAGTGCCAGCTCTGCCCATTGCCTGGGTAAACCGAGTTCAGCCATCTGTACAATTGCAGCCTCACGCATATGAGCGGCAGCGACCGCATCAGATGATTCTGTATCTCCATCTTCGACATGTTCTGTAGCTGAAATCGAGGCATTTTCATCCCCTTCACGTCTGTCATTGAATGCGGTTCCATGGGAATTTACGCTTCGGGGCGCCCTTTCCCCAGCTCCAAAGAAGCCTGCTGCAAACGATGGTGGGGTGTGATAACCCTTGCTGAAAGATGGAGCATCAGGAGAAACGTCAAAGCTTTTTATTTTGTCTTCGATGAGTGATTCTAGATTCGATGGGGACGTGGTATCAAGCCTTTTGATTCTAGACATCACCGCCAAGCGCACCAATAAAAGATGCCAGAACCTTGCTTCTTTCTCAGGCAAGGTGCTGAGACCTTGAACATCCTTGTTCTGAAGGCTTCCAATGAGGAGACTGTCTCCGAATATTTTTGTTGTTTTATCAGACATGAATTAGAATTGTTTGCGATACAAGGGGGGGGGAATGAAGAAACGAGTAACTTACGCTCGTGCTAGGAGCAATCGCAAAGCGCCGGATTCATCTGCAATGAGCGTGTCAAAAACTCTCGGCTCAGATAAAAGAACTGTCGTAGAACGAAGACCCTGGCAACACTCCATCAATTCTTTTATGTCTATCTCCAGATTTTTGAATTCTTTGCCGTTAGAAAAAGAGTTGCAAACGGCCTTGATCGAGGCTGAGACTAACTTAAAAACACGAGAGAATGATTTGAAGATGGCGTCAGTAGGCACCGTGGTACCATCTAGAACTAGAACAAAAGGAAGCTCATCAGCAGCTGAGACGTTTTTAGCACTAATGCGGACAGCTCGGATAGAAACGTTGGAAGCCCCAAGAAGGCAATCCCTGTCAACGCTCAGAGAATGTTGAAAGCGTTTATCTTCCAAGATGATTACTTCGCAACTTCCCGAGCGCGAATCAATACTGCTGATGACACCAGACTGAGAATGGTGGCGACACAAACCGGATACAATCTCGTCAGCGCCACTACCGAAAGAAGTAATTGCTGATTTGGAAGCAGCTGACAATGCGCCACTGCTACGGGACTTTGTTGGCACAGAAGATGTAGCGGCCACATCAGGCTCTATCACAACAAATGTTCCTGGATGTAGGAGGCCTGGATAACCGCCAAAGAATGCGAGCACACCATGAAACATGGATGATCCATGAGATTCACAAGAAATGATAGTCTGGTGAATTTCTGTTCTCCATGATTCTGAGTAAGTGTAGATGTAACGAAGCAGCGAATTCAAACTTTGAGCAACTAGCAGATTCTCATGTGAGTGGTTTCCACAACTATTAACCCCGCTCGAGTTTACAACCGATCCCGCCATGAGAAAAAGCTGCCGAATGGCCAATGAATCAGGATTCGATGAAAGCAGAATGGGCCGTAGAAGACGCAAAATACGTTGGGAGAATCTCGGCGGGAGCCCATCAAGAGGTAACGAGCCTTCGTTTACGGAACTTTCTTGTGTGCATTGATCTTCGCCTGTGAGCACAAATCCAAAAGCTGAGAATAATGCGCCTGCTCTTTTCGTAATCGACTGTATGAAGGATTGATTGTTGATCACAGCATGAAGAACATTGAGTAATTGCCTGAAATAGATAGTTGCTGATGATTCGGATAGCGGCATGCCTTGTTTTGGAAACATTGTGCCAAGACCACACAGGTATGACAAACCCTTTGATGAAAACTTGTGTGCAGATTGATAACCTTTTATCCTACTTGGAGTGGAACCTTCGCAATCAATCCAGTCTGACTGAACATCCTCCAACTCTTCGCGATCTCTAATTAATCTAGTCTCCTCAACGACAAGGGAATACGTTGCCGAGATTTCTTGCAAAAGATGCTCTGAGAGAAGATCAGTCAAATGTGAAGCACCAAATGAGCCAAGTGATAACTGAGCACATAATGACATTAATACTGAAGCTGAAGTTTGAAGTAAATTGCGACTTTCCTGCTTGCGAATATTGTAGAAGAGTACTTCGATAGGGGAAGATCCTTTGTCATCACTTGGGCGCAGTGCCCGATCTCTGCACTGGCTTGCGATGATTTGAAGGCTTGACACCATTTTCAAGATAGTCTCAATGCATGCATTTGGGTGGAAGACTGTTAAATAATTAGCAAGTAGCACGAAAAGTAGTGATGTTGATGATGAGCAGCAATCAACTTGGAGTGGCCCTTCTTTGGCTGTCAGAATTGTTCCGATATGGCTATATATTTTGCGGATGCATGAGCGGACACAGGTTTGGATACTTGCAGCGCATCCTGAAATGATGGCAGTGTATTGGGTAGTCAAGCCTTGGTTAGGTTCTATTTCAGACAATGACAATTCCGATGCAGGGTGCCAAAGCAGTTGTGGCAGAGAAACTAGTGCTGACTCAATGGCAGCATATACGCGCACGCCTTCGAGATCGCTATCTGCTTCTAAAAGCAAGTGTAATGATCGAAGTCCCAAATAGCGCATTACACTTTTTTCTGTGCTGAGGTCCATCTGCTGTTTGATATATTCAAGGCACTGGTCTGAATTTATAGACTTGAAAATGTGTGTGATATCATCAAAAATGGAGTGCATCGACTTGTCATCAGACTTGCAAGGAAACTCAAAAAGGAACTTCGATACGAGTGTGAGAAGTAAACAGCGATCTTCACAAACTTCCCTGCGCGGAACACCAGCAGCTTCCACACTCGCAAGGGCTTCGCGGATTCCATTCTCCATAATTTGGCGAGATTTCTGCAATGATTGTGATGCAATTTCCGATTGAGCAACTGTCTTGAAACCTCCGACATGGTAGAAAATAGCTGATGCTATTGCTACGTGAGCAGATTTATACTTTTGGGGGCATAGACGAGATAATGAACCCTTTTCAGCAGCAATGAGTCTAATACTGTGCTGTTCAATAATACTTATTGCCTCCTCAATTTTCGTTACATCTTCTGTTGAATGTGAAGAATCAGTTGCCGAGACCAAGTCAAAGAATATCAAATTTTGCCATTCTACCATATCTGAATACATGTCGCATGGTCGACAGCGTTCCCAAACAGAGTCGATGGCACGACGAACAGTTCTCTTATCACGATCAAGTCTCCCCTTGGATAAGATGGGAGAAGTGAATAAAAGTGTATCCAATGACCTGTTTGCGCCGCCAGTTTCAATAGCATCCTTGTCCATATCAGACAGTGATGTCTGAGAGCATAAGATAAGTGAAAGATGGCCAACAGCGTGGCACAATAAGGAAACCGTCTTTACCCAGGGCTCGACTAAGCTATTTGATTGTGTTATTTCTGCAGAAGATGACGGCCGTTGAAGAAAACCGGATACAGGCTCAGCCAATCCTTTGTCCACATTGTGCCGAATGCCTTCGAACTTTGTTCCATCGAGATTGAGGCGAGCATCAATAACGATTGACGAAGTGGGTCTTTGTGCACATTCTTCAAAGGATAAATTGTTGCTTTTTGCATGGCTTTCAGAAGCGCACCATTCCTCAACAAATTGAACATGCGTGCCAAAGGAAGCTCCAATGATAGAGCAACGATTATTCAGTTCCTTGCCGTGGTAAAATGAATAGTCAGTTTCAATCCCATGTGCTGCTTTCCGCTCGAGGCGCACGACATAATTTTCAAATCTATCACTGATGCCTCGTGAGTCGCCATCCGACATTGATGAATCTACACAGATTATCCATTCACCAGATTGCGGCTCAATCCCTAAGGAAGCACCATGGGAGGGAATCATTCTATCGACAAGTTTCGCACATCTCGTAACTAAGGGTAGGAGCTCCATAGCGTATCTGGTAGAAAGGGTTGGAATGCAAGATGGTATCAATGATATGCATGACGCTAGACAGGGAAGGATCTCCATCAAGAGAACATCATCATCCATGGTAGGCACTATGCTTCCTGATGAAAGACGGTCAATTGACCGCGTTAGTATTTCGGTGGCAAAAGATACGCCATCTGAACACAAAGATTGGTTCCATGATCTGACATGCGACAGATATTCATCCTCTCCTCTCTTTATTGAGGGATAGTAGATATCTCCACTAGATATTACAGGAAGGAGTGTCGATGCTTTACCGCTACCTGAAAACAATGCTTCCTCTGCTGACTGAGAAATAGTGCAAAGAGTCACGCGATCGTCTCTCTGATACAAACCAACAGCTAACAGCGCAAAGAGGATTTAAATGAACAGACATGATAGTTAAAAAAAGAAACTATATGAGTCTGCGTATTTCCTTACCAGGATACAGTTTCACGTCCAACGGAAGACCCTCGAACGCAATACCCCAGTCTTCAATCGAAGGTCCTCCAGCTGATCCTGGCACCGCCCCTCGCCGCGGTGACGCCATCAGAGCTAGAGCTTGAGGAGATAAAGGTCCGTTACACACTGGTGCTGACGATTTATCTCTCCATGACCCAAAACTCAGTGTACCAACATTCGTGTCAAGTGTAACAACGACAATAGCACCAGTACGGAACGTAGAGCCATAGTCTCCCCGGAGTTTATTCCGATCATGCCATAGAGCTTGGGTGCCGATGAGACCCCACCCATTTGAGTCTCCTCCAACATAGGTTTTGAGATTTACTCGCGCCGTAGACACTCCTACAAACACATGGCCCCTTTCACACTTGTCAAGTTTAACAGCCCAACGATGCACACCACTCTTGGGAGAGAAACAAGTTGTGGATAAAACAGTTCCCCACACTTTTGTCGCGCGCTGATTTGCAGTAACTGCGGGCAATCCAGATGGGGAGACAACCGATATTGAATCTGCACATTTGCTGGAGTCAAAATGAAATTTGGTAGGATTGACCTGCAGTGATCCTGTGTCTCCCCAATTAGCGAAATTTCCACCGGCAGATCCAGGACTGGCGCTCAACTCTCTGCCCCCAGATATATCGTGATCGTTAGCATCATTGGAGGAGATAAATAAATCATTCCATAGAATGAGATTGGACATGGCTTGTTGACACAAAGCTAAGTAAAACTTGTTGAGATTGTCACTGCAGTTATTCTTCCCTTTAAGTGACCTTTCGATTATTGCTGTTCTCAAGAGAGAAATTGTCGGTAGAGGATTCGGTCTGCCACTATCTTGCTGAGTTGCCGTTGAAGTTTGATTGATGCGCCCCTCATGGCTATGGCTAGTCTTGGCATCCGCACTATTGCCTACTATAATGGGAGTTGCCGTGAAACAATGCAGCATGTCACTTACTCTCAATCGCTTGCATAATATGTCTAATTTCCGATATTGCAATTCATGATCAGACCAAACTTTGTCGTCATCACTAGAATCACCTCTTTCTAATGCCACAGCAAATAATACCTCCGATGAAACTAGCAGACTTCCCAGTAACTCGACACGTGCCGAATGATCTGGATAAAGTAGTGGAAGCGCCCAACCCCACAGGCATAAAGACTCAGTACGCAATGACGCAACCAAAAACTGATCATGTTGCGAGACTACATATGATGCAGATGTCAATCTATCACCCTCATTACAGAAGTTTTCCATGGATGCCATGAGTGATAGAATAGATTTTGATGCCGCACAACCGTATAAATTAGAGAGTATCGAGAGCAGTGCAACGCGTGTCTTGGCCGATATAGAAATGACTGCGGTAGTACCAGATTGACGTGCATCTGCGTCTTGTTCGGAGCTATAAGAGCTAGCTTCTGCAGAGCCTGGCGTAACCAAATGCTGCATACTCATACCTGTGAAAACTCTGAGGCATCTCAAATTAATGTAACAACATGTAGAGAAGAATATGACCTTGAGAATGGAGGAGAAGATATGGGTATGCGGAATTGCAAACGTAAGAGCAAGTGATTCTCGAATGATAACGATGAATTCATGTTCTAACTTACCCTTTTCCTCCACATTTTTACTAGCTTTTCCTGTGTCTTTATTCGTAGAGAAGCAACGTGCGCAGCCGCGGCGGCCTTGCGTTTGAGTCCCTTCGTCTCCAAAGATTCCGATGCTGCCATAGCAGTATCAGCGCCAAACGCAGCAGAAATGACTGCGAACTCCTCCATCCTAGCGGGGTCATCCTTCTCAATGAGTGGATCATCTGTCGCATCACTTTCCATGGATGAGTCAGCGATTTGAAATACATCCTCGACATCGAAATTGGCAGTAGCATTAAAACTATCTTCATTGCAGCCTAAACGAGAAAGTAAATCATTCAATGCTGCCAGCGCTGAATTTCGTAAATGAAATGACAGCTGGAGGGAGGCAATTAACAATGACAGCGTGGTAGCGTCAGGAGAAAACGCGATGATGGTCTCGGACTTAGCATTAGTAGGCTCAGTTGTATCCTTTTCGCCCGTATCCTTGCCATGATCGTCGTCCTTCTTGACACTGGCAGCATGTTTGGATAAGAATTGCGATATAATACTTCCTGCTTTGCTGCTGTCATTATCGCAGTCTTCCAAAAACTGCTTTGTATTATCATCGTGCCTCCGCATCAAAGCAAGTACTGCACGGAACAAATGTACCAGAACATGCGACGATGGAAGCTTTCCAAAGCTGGAGAGTGCTGAGGGTTCAAATACATCGACATTTGAGTTCGATTTCATTTCTTTCTTTCCTTCCTCCCCTTCATCTGAAAGGATTCTAGCAAAGTGCTCTTGATTTGGTAAGACATGGCTGGGAGGGGGCGAAGGCAATGGTGGGAGAGGCAACGAACCATCAACATTGCCTTCGGTAGCAGCAATGTCGATAGATCCAGCCTTGATAGCCTTGTCTGCCACTAATGACACTGAGGTCGATGAGGTGGCGGAATCTGAAGATCCAACCTTCGCGGATGCTCCTTCTCCAGCAGTGTCAGCTTTGGTGGCGGCATCGCTCGCGTTATCCATGGCATGTCCCACGAGGCGCGAGACCACCGAACGGTTGGAGTTGCTGTCATCGTGCAATTCGTCAGAATTACTGCCAGCGTCAACATCCACAGCAAGGCTGAGGCTAACCGCACGTTGGAGTTCCTCATCGAAGTTGTCGTCTTCTTGGTCATTTTCCTTTTGTTCTTCTTCGAGGTAGCTTTCGTCTTCCTCGTGATCTTCTTCGTCACTTGCTCCTTCATTGCTGCCCTCCTCTTCGTCTTGTTGAGAATCAGAAGACGATTCGTTTCCGTCATTTGAATCGGCTTCATCCAGACTGTCACTATTGTCATCGTCATCGTCGCGATCACCCACAATGTTGACGATGTGCCGGAGCAATCTGGTTGCATCTGACTCCGCTTCCAAGTCTTCAGCTCCTCCCATTTCATCCGGGCCGCCGCGTTCGTTACCAAACTCAGTTTCAGATTCGAACATTGGCTCGGTGCTAGCGCGGCCAGCACGGCCGATCAAATCGGGCAAGCCTCTTGAGGAAACCACGTCATCTTCCCTAACAGACGCCTTGGCATCCCCCCCTCCGTCCGCATGCTCGCCCGACAGTGATACGACACTGTATAATGACGGCGGATTTCTCGTCGATAGCGTCGCGCCCACAGGGTGGGCGACGGATGACGACTGAGTACGGAACAGATTCGCCTTCTGTATCTCAATCCGTTCCTCGTATGTCGAGGCCGCGACGGCGAAATAACGGAGAAGTCCCTCATCAAGGACGAACTCCCCAGGTATTCCATCGTCGCTCCTCCTCGGAAGCCCCCAGAGCAGGGCCCCGACCTGAAGCAGAGGCGCCAGCGGATCGGTGGCATCATCCGTCATTCGGTCTAGCGCAGCGATCGACCCCACTTCAGCTCGCGCCGACGCCACCTTGGTCATCGGTGAACTAGGATGGCGGAAGAGGCCGACGTTGTCGGCCGACATGATCCCTTCCACCGTGTCGTCCATCATCCCCTCGACTCCCTCCCGAGAGAGCATGCGCGACGTCATCACAGACAGAGCCGCGATCAATAGGCCGTGCACGCGCGCGTTCGTCGACCCTGCCCCGAGCATCACGTCGCGACAGGCGTTGCCGACCACGGACTCCAGATGGGCCAATCGCGCCGGTGGCAAGGCGACCGCATTCACAGTCGAGGTCGTCCCCTCCCTACTCGCGTTGGCGATGCCACCACCGCCACCGAGGCCTATCCCCCCTCCCCCCGCGTCATCGTTGTTGTTGCTGTCGTTGATGTCGTCGTCGTAGTATTGTGCGACCGCCCTCCCCCCCCTGGGAACGGCGACCCTTGGGGAAAGAGAGCCGTCGCCGTCGTCGCCGTTCCCCGTCGTTTCCCCAGCCGACCCACCGTGACGTCGGGTGGGACGCCGCCTCCTCCATCCTTCATCCTCCTCCTCGACCGTTCCAAAATCTCCGTTGTCATCGTCGTCGTCCCCGCCGCCCCGTAACGCGTTCTTCCTATCGCGCTCGACGCCTCGAACGTATGGCGCGGAAGCCGACGACGACGAAGATGAAGATGAAGACGACGAAGACGACGACAGGGGGGGGGAAGATGAAGTGCCGGCGAAGACGCCGTGATTCAACACGACTTGCATTAGCCCAGAGAGCGCGCTCCCGCTCGTTCCGTCATCATTTCCCCCCCTCCCCCCCCCTCCGTCGCCACCCCCTCCTCCTTCCCTCCCGGCAGCCTCATCGTCGTTGTCGTAATCATCTCCCGACCCCCCCCCGAGGACGGACGAGTTCCCAAAGATCCGACTCAACGCCGCGACGAGTACGGGGGGGGGAGCGACTCGATCTCCGCTGTTATCGGTGGCGGACGACGATGACGTCGAAGAGGAGGAAGACGAGGGCGGCGCGCTGGAGGAGGAGCCTCCTCCTTCTCCTCCGCCGCCGCCGCCGGCGGAGGCGGTGTATTTCCCCGCTCGTACGATCTTGTCGTGGTGGCGCAGTATCCGCGACTTCGTCTCCGGTCCGTCCACGACATCGGCCAATGACGTCGCGTCCGCGGTGGCAGCGGTAGTCGTCGTGGTCGTCGTCGTAGTCCACTCGATTTCGAACTCGTCGCCGGGATTGACAATCTCGTACTTAGCGAGCGAGCGAGCCGCATCGTGCAGGGCGTTGTCGGTCAATCGATTGGCGCGCCCACGCAATGCCGCGATTGGGGCGGCGGTCTATTCGTTTAATGTTAACGAGAGAGATGTTGGAGTGTGTGTGAAATATATATATTTCTCATCCATGCACGGTAAAATGTAAAATATAATGAAAACGCACCATGGTGCGAGCGATGCGATACGCGGCACCCCTAGGGTCAATGTCGATCAGGGTCTCGATGGCATCCTCCCGACCTCCTCCCTCTCGGCGGGAGGACGATGACGCCTCGCCAGGCATTATTTTGATTCTCCGCAAGACGGTGGTTGTTTGATTGCCCCCGTTTATCGACCTCACTTCCCCACCCAGAGATCAGATCGTATTATGCGAGCCAATTTTGTTGTATATTATTATTGTCACTGGTTTCTGATATGATGGATATGATTGATCATTGCTTTCAGATGGATGCTGTCGTGTGTCGTGGTGGGAGGGAGAGAGATGGGGGGGCAGAGGTCCGGCGGGGGGCTGTGGGGCGGATCAAGAGGCTCGCGCAAAAGTGGTGGTTCGGATCTCTTGTCTCAGCTCCAACTACTGGGAGTCCACACCAGGAAGAAACACGTCAGACTGTCTTTTTCAGTCCCCCCTCTCATTTCTTTTTT
>JALLPB010000216.1:0-21429 GCA_036939975.1 Cyclostephanos tholiformis | reverse complement strand
ACCTTCCCATCCTTAAAAGTAGCTTGGAGTGCATCCCAAAAAGCTTGTGGAGTAATGCTTCATCTGATCAAATTAAGGGCGCTTATGTTGGTGACCTCCCTCTTCAAGAGGTGATAGCATAAATGGGCAGCCGGGCACCCGGACCACCGGGTAGCCATACCCTTGTGCCTCTTGCAGCCCTTACCGTTGGAATTAAAGCTTCTCCAGCTGCCATTGTTGTTTTGGAACATCCCTTGCCATTGACATAAATGTTCCACCCTGTGTTTCATCATGATTTTGCGAATGGATGTAACCACGCTGTCCTGGGAATTGCCATTGCCATCGTCGAGACGGAGCAGTTCTACGTGCTTGTTGGGGTTGACAAGGCCACGTGGGACAGCGTGGTTAATTGACATCTGGTAGGCAGTGTGCCAGTGCACATAAGAGGATAGCTCCATCTTAAGGCTAGGAGGGACATCCCAGCCGATGTTCTTCATTATCTTAACGTTCAGGCCAAGGAGTTTGTGAGTGGACACGTATTTCTTCATAACTTTCAGAATATGATAAATGAAGGCCACCTCCTCGCGAGGACATTCCAGGTTCTACACCATCTTGTGAAATGCCTGGATCATGGCTTTCTCCTCAATGCTCTGCCAAGGTGTGTTTTTCACGAAGTCACAAACCATCTCGAAGTCCTGGAAGTTACGGCCCCAATCCTTCCGAGGAAATTTCATCAGGTATTTGTGGATTAGGCGACTCTTCTCCGCTGTGAGGGCCATGCGAACATAGTCCCGGAGACCTCTCGCATCGCAAAATGGCAGGTTGAAGAAGATAATATCTCGGGTGGTGTCCAGGTGCTGGCAAGGCTTGAGTTTGATCGTGATGGTCCCCTTGTGATGCAACTGCTTTGCCATTTTCAAGAGGGTCTTTGCAAAGAGAGCCTTGGGGTCTCAGTCTTGATCTGGCAAGACTTCTGAATCTTGATCAAAGCATGTGCTCATTAAGGCTCCTGAATCTTGACCAAGATCATGAGCCCTCACCAAGAGCTCATCAAGACTTCTTAATCTTGCCAGATCAAGATCTAGCAAGATCAAGCGATCCACTTCATTTTTAAAGCATTAAAATAAGCTCATAATTTTTTCTTCCTGACCTGAACCACATGCTAATTCATTTTCACTCGTAACAATTCACTTCAGGGGAAAAGTTATCCACCAGCCTAGGTCACAGACAAAGTCTACATAGGTAAAAGTACCTACGTAGTACCTAAACGTGTTTGTGC
The DNA here is from genome assembly GCA_036939975.1 of Cyclostephanos tholiformis. Classification (NCBI taxonomy): domain Eukaryota; phylum Bacillariophyta; class Thalassiosirophyceae; order Thalassiosirales; family Thalassiosiraceae; genus Cyclostephanos; species Cyclostephanos tholiformis. Next base: position 20,171 of record JALLPB010000216.1, on the reverse strand, counting down.
CCTCAAATGCGTCCAAGAGTATCACACCATTTCCTGTCAATTTCTTCACATGCTCACCACTTCTGACTAGCTAATTCTTGCCAAATTTCCAGCTTTTAAAACACCTCATGTAGTTTAATTTTGCACATTCAACTCACATAATATCAACTGAAAGATAAGGGTGCAATGATGAGAGGGGATGGGATGCAGCAATATAGGTGGAGGCATGGTTGGAGGGGGAGGGCAAGGGAGACATGTGTAGTAAAATGACATGGAGTGATGCATCGTGTCACAATGTGGTGCGGCGTGCTGTAACACAATGTAACGCATCGCATCAACCAGCACTATGCAATACAATGCAATCAACAAACAGAGGGACATGGTGAAAGCAGAGGCACCAGCTGAGAGAAGGAGGAGGAAGGTGAAAAGACAACATCATGACAACCAACAGATCAAGAGGGGGGTGATGGTGCCAGGAGAAGAGGGCACCGGCTGAGAGAAAGGAGGGGCAAATAGGCAATGTGAGAGAGGAAAGATGGTTGCACCAACTAGAGGGGCATTTTAGAGGTGCGTAAAAGTGAGGTAAGGTGTTTCAAAAGCCCAAGCTGGAAAGGAGGTCAGAGAAAGTCATCACCAAAAACAGGCTTCTTAACTGATGACAGGGAGTGCATTAAGATGTAGAATTATAGGCAAAGATAGTAACAGCTTACTGGTATTGGCGTTCACAAGCACCAACTTTTTACAGTAACATTGTAGTACTGTGGTTTTTCGCCAATTTTTTCTGATCACAGACTTAGATAGCGCCTTTAATGTGCAAGAATCTTGGATTGCATGAACTATATTCCGATTTTTCAGAAGCTCATTTTATCAATGATGTATGAAGAGCATTTTGGCATGCATTCTTCATGCTTGGTAAAAAATCGCGAAGTTGTGCATTTTATCGTAGGATAGATTTTGGTGTGCCAAGTTTTTTGTTTCAATTTATCCTACTATTCCTACATAAAAGTTCTTAATTTATACAAGCCAGCATGAGGACGGGGAATCGTTCCTATGGATGTGAATGATTTCTTGTTCCAGAGTCCATCCATCTGTCAGGGCACTTAAGTTTAGGGCATTATATGAAATGCAAGCAGTTGACAACTGTGTTTCTCATTGATGGTTTGGAAGAGATTGAGTTTGGGGCATTTTGGGAATGTACATCAAACCTTCTTCATGATCAAGAAAAAGGCATTCAATAATTGCACTGGATTGACGACTGTTACTCTCAACAATGGGCTGCAGGAGATTGGGTAGAATGCATTTTATCAAATGTGAATCCCTACAGCACATCAGCATACCTCCACCATCAAGGTGATCCAGGATGGAACATTCAAGGAGTGCTAAGGGTTGACAACTGTGACTCTTGACAATGGTCTGGAGGAGATTGGGATGGGGGCATTTGGAGAATGCACATCACTTCATGGGATCCTTATATCTCTCACCATCAAGTTGATCAAATATGATGGATTCAATTGTTGCTAGGGGTTAATGACTGAGTTTTGCAATGCCCTAGGTGAGAGGCGAATGCTCTTTATCTATATTGGCCAAGAGATGGAGAATAGACCAAAAGGTGTAACTCACATTAGTGTCAATCTATCCATTGAGGCAATCAAGGACAGGGCATTTCACAGATGCATGCAGTTGACAACAGACTCTTAACGATGGGCTGCAGGAGATTGGAAGGGCAGATTTGAAGGATACGCATCGCATCAAAAAATCATCATATCCCCGGCCATCATGGAGATCAAGGATTCTGCATTCAGTTGTTGCAGATAATTATGGACAGTAAAGCTTTGTGATGGGCTCAAGAAAAGATGATGAAAATATATATGCGCGGAGGGCGTTTACGCCGATAATTATTATGGGTTGTAAAAATTGAGCTGAACGTTTAGTACGAGCGCAACCATCTCCCGTAATCACACATGGATTGTCTCATCTCTTCTTCAATAGCCGAGGAGGATTTCGCGACACAGCACGCCACATATTCCACCAAAATCAAATTGATGACCTCTGCGTCGAGGATTTGAAGGGTGAGGATGTCACAAACGCGAAGGGAAATGTATTCTATCATTCCTTCGTCCTCTTCTCACAGGAAGACGTCGGGATCGCCGATTCCGGACACGTTCTCCCTCGGTCCGGTCATGACATTACCATCGAGGTCGAACTCGTACTCGTCGAGGCCCCACTGGCTGAATTCCGCGGGCAGCAACGTACGATCCCTAACCGCCCGAATGAATTCGGGCGCCCTCGTCGATCCCATGCACGCCTTACCCACGACTACGCCATCGTATCCCACGGCAAGTAATTTCTTCATCTGTTCGGTATTAGTCAATCCGCCGCCGGCGAGGGTAACAATCGGTCCGCCGGATCCGGGGAACATCCCCGCCAATTTGATCGCCTGGTCCATTACCAATCGTCCGGTCATCCTATCTCGATTGTTCACCATGATATTCTGCGCCAGCGAGTCGAGCGCCGCACGTACCTCGTTGTAGGTGTGACATTCCACTATCGTCTCGAGTCCGATGATCGTGGCCAGGTTCAAGAAATTCTCGAGCGCAGGGCCCAATACCGTAGCGCAAAGCACTATCCCATCGGCCCCTGCATCCTTCGCCAATCCCAACTGTATCTCGTCGACGACGACGTCCTTCATGACCACGGCGGCTCGATCGTTCATTGCTCGCACGGCCCTGACGGCCGATCGCAGCTCGTTAACGTCGCCGCCGTACGTGTGATAATCGACGTTAATAATAACGACGTCGGCTCCCAGTCGTACCATCGCCTCCGCGACGTCGCCCGCATCGTCGTACCTGGCGAATTGTTCCCCCGGATAACTTAGCAAGCTCTTCCTCTTGATGTCCACGACGAAGCTACCGCGTCTCATGGTCGATTCGACGATGCCGGCATTCAACATCCTCTCGTCCCCCTCGATATCCACGGACGACCTTGGTCCCTCGTCGTACACTCGACGCAACGCCGCCGCCAGTCGCTTTTTCTCGATTCCATCCTGCGAGTACGACATCGCCATTCGTATCGGATCCGACAACGACGAGTGCTGCATGTTGAGCCTTCTCATCTCGTGTTCCTTCCTATGCACGGCGCCGTATATTCCGCCGCCGGCGACGTCGTCGCGTTCGCGGCGGCGGTAGTCGTCGTCGTCGTCGTAATCGTCGACGACCCCACGCGAGGACGAGAAAAGCGTCGACGTCGAGATCCATCCGTGTGGGACGTCATTATCGTCTTCATCGTCGTCGTTAAGTGGGGGACGACGTCGACGTCGAGGAGGAGGAGGACGTGTGTCGTCGCGACGACGATTACGGGATTGTCGTGCAACGATCGGCGCGAGGGACGAGGACGATGACGTTGTCGTGGTCGTCGTAGTCTTCATTGGGATGATGATGAACGCTCGGCCGCCACTAACAATGACGAGAAGGAGGAGGAGGAGGAGGAGCATCGGGGCTGCGACGAGGGGACAACTACGGACGTTCATCATGGCGGTGAAGAAAAACGAAACCAAAAAAAAATCGATGGTAATAATGGTACCATAGAGTATCTAGTATGGGTGATGGGCCCCGCGCGGACGTAAATTTCTACTCTATGTGTAGGTTACTCTACCTAGGTAGTAAGATACTGGATGAGATTTGAAATGTAAGTAAATGTAAAGAGAATATAATATGCCCATGTAGTACCATGGGGTACCGTACCCTCTACTTTTAGAAGACCCCTTCTGTAATAGTATCTCTTACTACTATGGAATTCATTATTTATTTTCCATCGACCAACATCAAACACATATCATAACTTCTATGGCGAAATTCAGCCTCTCCCCGCCGGCCTCCTCCTCCTCCTCCCCGCGTCGGCGGGAACGGCGGGAGCAACGGCAACAGCAACCGGCATCGTCGTCATCGTCGTCTCCGGCAGCGGCCCCGGCTCCGCGGTGGAAATGGACCTTTCCTCCCCAGGATCAATACTATCGCCGCCGGCCGTCTATAACGTCGTCGACCACGTCGTCGTCGGTGGCTTCTTCCGATGATGAGGAAGACGACGACGAGAGAGATTCCGCCTCCGAAGACGATATTGATGATGATGATGACGATGAGGACGAACCTCCCCACCCCCTTGGATTCGAATCCCACCCCGCCCCCCGAGGCCGGACGCGCTACGGCCTCTTCCCACCCAGGACGGGGGGGGGCGGGGGGACGGGGGGACGGGACTCCCTCGACGATCGAGGCACGAACGATCGCGCGTGGGACGCTCTAATACGCATCGACGACGCACGCGGCACGCGGGGGGGCGTCGACGACGGTCACACGACGTCGCTGCCGTTGCGATCGTACAACCTCGACCTTCGCGGCACGCGTTTGCCCCCCGGTGCGCTCTCGCGCGGTCCGGCCGCCGCGACGACGTCTAGCACCGTCGGGGGGGGGGGGAGGGTAAGAGGAGACGATGACGATGCCGATGTGGAGGATATGAGGTACGGCATGGATCGAATAGCGAAGCTCGTCGCCGCCGCCGGACTCGTGCGCGGATACGACGACTGCGTAAACGAGAACGACGAGTCGACGCCAACACCGCGACCGTCACCGCCCCGATCGGCATCGCGATTGCTCCAGCTCGCGTACGCATGCGAGAGGATGCAGGCGAACGTATCGCGGGAGATGATGGAATTGGAGAGCGAGACGGAAACGTCGTATCGCGAATCGTGTCGTGGATTTTTACTCCTCCTGAGAGCGGAGGACGAGCTGGCGAACGCGGCCAGCGCACGTATGTCCGATCGGAGGCGTTTGATGATGGAGGAAGAAGAGGAGCGCGAGAGGCTGGACGTTGTCGCGCGCGAGGACGCGAGACGGATAAGGTCGGAGGAGGACGCTCGCGCATTGGCGGAATCGAATGCGATGGAAAGAAAGCGCATCGAGGAGGCGCGATCGAGGGAGGAACGACGTAAAATCGCCGAGGAGGATATGTCGAAAGAGGCGGAGGAGGAGGCCGCGAGATCGATCGAGCACGTGCATCGCGCCATCGACCTGATATCGCGCGTGGAGGACGTACGATGCGGATTACTTGCGTTCGAATCGTCGTCGTCCGTCGCCAGGAGGCGATTGCAATTCAAGAAGGTAGTCAACGGCAGGATCAACACCCTGTCCCACGACGTAGATAAGGTGATGGAGGTGTCGAACGCGGTGATCGATGCCTTGGATAATGCATCGCGCGACGATGACATAGCCGCGAGGGGGGGGGGGGGGGGGGGGGGGGGGGGGGGGGGGGGGGGATGGTAGATCCCGCATCGACGATGGGTCGGCGGTACCTCCTCGACCTCCTCTGCTCGAACCTGATAGTTCGAGTCCAGGCCGACGGATTCAACGGTTCCAGGGGGGATGGTTTCCCACTGGCGGCAACGTTCGCGTCCGTGAGTGTACGCTGTCCGGATGTATGTCCCCTCCTCGAGGGTCATCTGTACCGCGTCTGTCCCACGGCCGTGCCAGCGCTATCGCTGACGAGGGAGAAGGATCGAGGGGAGGACGGGAATAGTGGGAATGGTGGGGATGACAATATTATTGCTCCGGAGGACGATTTGATGGAGAGTTTGGGCATGATCCGCGATAGAGATGGGGAGTTCGAGAGCTTCGACAAATTCTTGCACAGGACGGAGGTGAGTCTTACTTCTCCCTGTTACCCTTTCATATTATCGTCGAATTACCTCCCCCCGGGTCGAAATAATGATCTCTCGGTACCATCGTCCCCCTCGCGGACTTTCACTCCATCACCATGTATTTATTCTCGGCTATGTTTTACCCACAACGACCGACCGACCGACGTCGCGATCACGAAAACGATCCCAGGGACTCATTTCCATCATGGCGAACATAATGTCATCCCTCCCGTCAGATCATAAATTGCTCGGGGGACATGCGGGGGCGATGACGTGGTTGAGGCGGTTCATGGACCTATTGCCCCCGACGCCGGTGTCGCCCCTGCCGCTGCTCACGGCGCCCGTGTTGGTCGCTTTCCTAACCGGCGCGGGCCACATGCTAGCCAATAGGTATCCGGTTGAATTCGCCCCGCTGCTAGACGTGATGAAGATTTCCGTGGTTAGTCGATTGGACGAGAGTACCGTGGGAGTCCCGAGCGCCACGAGGCTGAGGAAGGTGTTGGACGACGTCGGATTCGAGGGGATGAGGACGGACTTGCCCAACGGTGCCATGGCGGGATTGTATGATGATGGCAAGGGAGAGAGAAATGTCAGTGGTTATAATCATGTCGACGCTGGTCCTGGTGATGCGAGGACATTCTCGGGGATGCCATCATTTACTGCTTTTGGACAGAGTCACAACCCGCCATCATCCGCATTTGCTGAGTCAAGCTTGGTGGGTGGCGCAAAAGAAGGAGCCGATGCATCTAAAATTTCATTCTCGCTGTCAGGCTGGGGGGATAGTCCCACCGGCGATTCAGAACATTTTGGCGTCTCATCCACGGCATCAACAACACCGGTCACCAATAAAAGCTCCTCTTGGGGATCATCATCCTCCCCTTTTGCAAGTGACGGCGGTGGAGCTGGTGGCAGTAGAGGCTTCGGAATCGCCATGGCGGCAGCGCCGAGTCCATCACCTTTTGGGGGTGCGCAATCGTCGTGGTTTGGGACAACGGCGGTGGTGCCGTCACCCGCCGCAGGTATTGCACCGGCAACAACGCCGAGTCCATTCGGGAGAGTTGCTCAAGCGTCGGGATTCGGGGTGGCGGCGGCGGCGGCGCCTGTATCATCCAAAGGTTTTGCAACGGCAACAGCTCCGAGTCCATTTGGAGTAGCCCCAAATCCATTTGGTGGAGGAGGCGGGCAGTCATCCGGTTTTGGGATCTCATCCGCCGCGACGAGCTCCAGTTTCGGCACAACTGCAGCACCAACACCATCTCCCTTCGGCGTGGTCCAGGCCCCCGCCGTTGGATTCGGATCTACAACATTTGCCTCGACTGCGGGTCAGCAATCATCACCTTTTGCATCAGGTGGCTTTGTGGGCAACCCGCCATCCGCTCCTGCCCCGTCACCGTTCGGAAATAACAGTGGCTGGCAAGGTCCTGGGACCAACACCGGCGGGCAAGGTGCCAATAATAGGCAGCCGTGTAAATTTTTTGCAAGCGGAAAGTGTAACCTTGGCGATCGGTGCAAGTTCTCTCATGAAATAAGTGGCGTGGGTCAGGGTCAGATGGGAGGAGTTGGCAATCCGTCGCCTTTCGGCAATCCGCCAGGTGGAAATCTCTCGAATACTTTTGGCAGAGGTGAAGGGAAGCAACCGTGTAAATTCTTCGCCAGCGGACAGTGCCGAAATGGAAGCTCTTGTCGCTTTTCTCATGAGCAGCCTGGTGGAGCCGGTGCTTCTGGATTCGGAAGCGGCACAACATTCGGAGGAGGAGTCTTTGGACAGGCTAGTAATCCTAGCCCATTTTCTGGTGGCGGTGTCAGCCAGTTCGGATTGTCAAGTAACATCAATCCTTTTGGGGGGCCACGTCGATGAGCGCAGTTTAACAATGATACATAACACGGCCAGATGGGTTTGCCATAGCAGGGAGCTAATAAGATTGACAAAAGCCTGGCAGTATCGATACCGGCCAAACATTTATAGTCTAAGCTATGACTGCAGACAAACGGACTAGTAGCCACTACCGCAAAAGGCATATTATGTATAGTGCATCATAAGCTAGAGAATGGTACTCTCCTTTTTGCATTTATCATGGTGCTCTCATGAGAATAGTTGCTATGTGCAAGCATGATTAGCCAGGTGAGATTATCTTTGCTGCTTCGTCCTTAGTAGCCTCTAAGGCACAGGTGCAAAACATGATGAATCATTTTTCAGTTGCAAATGAAGAAAACTCAATAGTTAATAATTGTATATTATGTGAGGATGAATAAGAATAAACAAAAATAGCAGCGCAATGCACAGGGGCATTGCGCTGCACTTGTTCAATGAAGAAAATTTCCCTCTCATCATTACCCTCCCTCTCAATCGGTTTACAACTTGATCACCACAGATGTTGTTGGTGGCATCTCCCCCAATCTCTCTCTCCTTGATGCTGGTTGTAGTGTACATTTTATTCTCCTGACTTCACAAAGTGCTGCTTATCATGCCTCTGCATCATTTTTAGTACCTCCTCCATCCTTTTCTCTCCATTTATCTTCTTGTTCACAACTTTTTCTCTTCAGGTTCTTGCCAACCCACTTCAAAAGATAATCTGACTATTGGATCATCAGCTGTTGCCTTCTCCCTGCATCTTTTGCATCTCATCTCATGCTTTTGGTTGGGGATGTGATGTGGCTGATTGTTAATTGATTTTTCTCCATTGTTAGTTCCCAGTTTCTCTCTATTGGTGGTTCATTGTTGGTTTGTAGTTTATTTTCAGAAGCAAAAGAGTGACTTCACCTTTCCCTCATCACTCACTTGGTTACTGTCAGCCCATTGCCGGAATTCATGGGGTCTAGTCCCTGATTGTCTTCTTGGTGGGCATCAGCTGGATTAGCTCTGTCCAGGAGTCATTTCTAACTCTAACCTTGACCAGTAATAGCATTAAAAATTGAATGATAATCAAGTGCCCAAAGAGTCAGCAGTCAGATGCTGGTGCAACAAGATGGTCCTGATCCTGATCTGGCATATAATTCAATAGGGATGGCAAGTCCACTCCTGCAGACTTAGACTTGGTGGAGTCTGGAGAACCCAGCAGGAGAGTGGGCTCGGCGTGGCGACAACTTGGTTGTTAATTGTAAATGTAAACTGCCAGAATGTGGGTGGGTGTTGCTTGTGGCTGTGGTCTGTCTGTGGAAGAGCTCAAAAATTTGGTTCGGAAATATTTTATTTTGTCTACTTTGATTATTTTAGAAACTTTCAGGTTTTGATTTTTTAAAATCCCTGGCACCCACCAAAAAATGTCACAAAATGAGATTTGGTGGGAAGGTTTTTTTTAACTCTGGTGTTCCCATCAGAAAATTTTAAAACCTTCTGTTCCCACCAGAAATTGTCCTGCAATATTACTCCCGTCAAATTAATTTTTGAAAATGGCAGGTTGCTAATGAACTACCCAGTTTCTAAGTTGTAGATTTTGGTTTTTGACGCACGTCAGATCCCTACCCAATGTACTGGGGCATGCAACACCTTCAAAGAGCCTGCTGGGGGCATGGTGGGGTATTCTAAACATGGCATCTTTTCTGCATCAGGGCATGTTAGTTTATTGTTTCTAGCATGCATCAGTTTCTAGAAAGGCCAATCTGCTCCCAACTGCTTGTTCCAATCTTATTGTTGCTGATCTTCAAAGAGAAGACTCTCACATATCCTGGTTGATTGCCCACATCATTACCTCCAACAGAGCCAATTGCAAGGCGATTAACACCAGAAGAAAGAATAATTTTGGGCGGATTTGATATATCATGGTGCCAATCTCAATGCAACCACAACGAGGAGGAATCATCTTAACCATGACCTTTATCACCTGAAGTATAATATTATGAACATAAAGGTGGTTGGACTACACATATAGATCAACTTAAATAAGATGAAGGAATGGGGAGATTTTGGCAAATGTCCCATCTCTCTGTAGTGTTGCTGAAAAAAAATGGCATGCATACCTCTGAGCTAGGCAGCAGCCTCCAACTTCTGCATCTCATGCCAACCCACCAGATTGACTATTATGCTGCAATATGGCGAGCAATGAACAAAAATAACATGCCGACAAATATTTTTTGTGTGGCAGTCATCCTCTCTTGAAAATCCACTTCACAATATGAAATGCCTAAATGAGAACAGTGATGCATAGGTAGAAATGATGGAAAGCATGAGTCCAACTATTCCAGGCACACTCCTCCCTCTAGAGCTAAGATCAGGAGGAGGTTCACCAGTGCTCAAAGTGGGCAATTTAGAAGTTGATGGGATGGTATCATTAACTGGAATGGGAGTTTCTTTGGCTTCAGGAGGGCAGCAATATGCCACATCAATGTTATACAATGCACATGCATCAGACCCTGACTCAAAGTTTATGACACTTGTAATGAGAGTCTTGCATGACGAACTATTTCCTTCATTTTCAGGGACATAATCATCTCCAAGAGAGGCAGTGATGACATCCGGGCAAATGATGCAAAGATTCACAAGTTCAGAGTAGCAGCATTGAAACTCATCAAATTCAGCATATCCACAGTCTATGGTGCCACATTCATATCGCTTGGCCTCATCAATGAGATCCATGCATGTGCTGAAATCCCCATTGTCGGCATATAGGGTGACATCATCAATACCATCTGTGATGCTATCAGGGCAAATAATGCAAGGATTATCAACTCTGGAACCCAACACAGATGCTGTCATTGTGGTTGTTGCTGGTGTGGGAGGGTCAGGAAATTGAACATAGGGGAGGTTCCTTGCTGGTGTGGGAGGATCGGGAGGTTGAATGATGGGGATGTATGTGCAACATTCCTGAATGTACTCATTACCACTTACCGGGCAATAAATGCAGGGATTGCCACAACTTACCAGGATGAACAACAGAATGATACAATAATAATGCTTCATCTCAAGAGTGAGCCGTGCAACAACAGAAGACCTTCAATGTATTCCTTCATAGGAGGTCCATAGGGGTTTATAATCAATCTAATCACCATTCATCACCGCCCCCCCCTGTTGGTGAACAGACAAAACAAGGCATGGAATACACGCTACACCAACCAGCAAGCCCATCATGTGCCTCTCAGATGATGGATAATCTGAATGGAAATAAGTATGAAATAAGATCAGGGAAAAGCAAGAGCAAAGCATTCCCAGTAAACAGTAAGGTTCCTATAAGACATACAAAGGAATCCCCAGATATCAAACTTAAAACAAAAATGTCTCCCAGACTCACAAATTCTGCAAATGAAGTAAAGGACAGACTCAAGGCTGAGATGAAAGGCTGAAAGAAAAGTATAACATCAATAGCCATAAATTAAGAGATTAACCCAAATCTTGAGCTGTCCCTCATACAGTAAGTACAAATGTTCCGTAGTTCTACGATCCTTTTTTTTGCACAACTCACAAATCTGGCCCATTTTTGTTGGATCATGGTGGCCGGAGGGTTTAGGCTTGTACAGGTGCTCCTGGTGCCAATACAAGCTGATCAAGTATACATTGCCTAACTGCAGGCTATGGGTGATGTCACCCTTGTGCATTTTTACCTGATTCTTTAATTTGGCGATCTGTGGTGCACTTCCCCACTGGTCAAAAAATGTCCCAATTCAAAATGTGTGGGAGAGGGATCTATTAGATGCTATACTTCCATAGATTGAGTACTAGATAAACAAATTATGATTCCAAAATACTTCTTAAACACTTTTAAACATTCCCCTCTGTTGGCTCTGTCATTGCATCAATGAAGGTCTCCAATTCAGCAGCCAATCATCTTCCGTCTGAGCCAAGAAATTTAGCTGCTCTCGTTCCTGCCACAATACCTTGAACTCTTCATTTGACATAGTTGCCGCCACCAACACCAACTCCTTCTTCTTCATCTCCTCCATTCTTCCAAGGGCTGTGTGGCCGATGTCTATTGTAGTTTCACATGCCTCCGCCAGCTTCCTCTCGTCATCTTCTGTCCATCTCCTAAACAAAGGTGGCTGCTGATTGTTGTCAACAATGTCCTTCCACGATCAAATCTTTGCAGCTTTGTTCATCCCTGCAACCTTGTTGTGCTGATGCCAGGACAAGAGGCCTGCCAGATCCACAACAATGAGATTCGCTGGATTGCTCCCCTTTGCATCCAAAATCAACAATGCATTTAACTTTTTTCTTTCAAACTTTGCTGGTTTTCTTCACCCATTGCAACTCCTCCTTCACCACCATTCTCTGCTTAAGCTCAATACTCTTAAACATGTCACTAGATGTGAGATGATCCCCCCCTGTTACTGTGAAGATTTGTCCATGCTTTTTTGCATTAGCCAACAAATCAAAATGTGCTTGGGTGTGCAGCATGGTGATCATCTCTGTCACCTGGATGGGGTTGATGGTCCCCTTCAATGCATCACCATCATACCCACTCATGCTCAGTGCGTGAGTTGCTATTTCATTAACTGATTGTGTCTGAATCACCTCCAACTGCTGGTTTTCAGTGCCATCTCCAATCGATCTCTGAACCTTTGAGTTCTGCAGGCACCTTCTACTTAGCGGAACTGCACCAACCTTCTCCCACACAGCAATGCATTGTTCCCTCAAGAATCCATGTTGGAATGCCGACTGAAGTGTTGGGCCATCAACAACCTTGGTGTCCGTTCCTCCAAATGCAATGAGCCCAACAACCCAGGGTACCAAGTTCACCACCTTTTTCTGTTCATTCCTTTCATCTACAACTATCTGAAGATTTTTCCTGAACTGAGTTTGAAATGGACCATAGTTTTGGTCAGTCTCCTGCGAGACTGCAGTCATGTTTGGGATACCAGGGAAAAGAATGAATCTGTGATATTGCAGCATGGCGAGCATCTTTCGTTCAGTCGACCAGGGCCACTATCACATTTCAAAACAACCCACTTCCCATTGATTGGTGCCAAATCAGGGTAAACGGGCATGATTGACTTTTTCAAATACTCAAAGAATTTGTCATCATCCATACCCCCCTTGGCATTCATTCCAAATGACACCGGCATCTGCTGCTTCTCTTCATGACCAAAGAATCCAATGACGTCTAGCATGTAGTGGATGCACTCATTCCTAATGCTCTCATTTTTTTCAGTTATGGCAGCAGTCATGAACTGAAAATGGGGAGGAAGTGCCTCCCCATCTGCATTACTCCCTGTTATCATTATCATTGTTATGGCTGTCTCTGACATTGCCTGACCTAATTGAGGAAACCGAGTTTCATAATAAGTCATTGATGGACAACCTCCATGAACTCTGTTGCTCCCATCCAGTGAGCAACACGTCTTGTCCAGATTCAGGATGTATTTTTTAAATGGTCGAATATAACAAAAGTTCCATCACAATATTCACCAAAGCCGTACTCTGACAGAAATCTCTCCCAGCTGTCAAACTAAAGGGACAAAATCTGATACATCATCCATCTTACTCGTCACTCCTCTGCTGCATTCAATTTGGTATTTGTCATGCTAACCACTGCATCTCGAATGATCCGGTTCAGGGTTTACTCTGCCGCTTTCTGGCTGGTACCTAACATTGTAGCTAAGTTTTGAATCATTTTGTCCTGAACTTTCAATCCTGCACATTTGTTGAGCTGATTGATTGCAGTGTAGCTTGCAAAAGCATTACACAGATACCTGTAATTGTGATGGGGTATGCAGCCAATGGGTCCCATCTTCATGGGGGATGTACCCACATGACCTTTTTTCACTTCCGGCGAATAGTTTCTGCACTCAGTCCAACTTTATATTTTTTCTTTTTTTGATCAGACACCTGCTTAATCAACATACCCCCCCCCCTTCTTTGGCGAGTTCTTGGGCACACAATCGCATGGCCTCCTTGTGAGCAATGGAGTAGTGACTCTTCTGCTTGAGATTTTCAATGCAATTCTTCATTGCCACCGGTGCCATCTTCCTCGTCTTCACATGTTTGGAGGCGAACAGGTGATGTTGTCGCCCGACGTTATGTCTGAAATGCCCATCGCCATTGGACTACAGGCAGCCAATGACACAGGCACCATAACCATAACGACCAATGACGTCACAGGTTTCTTGCGACCGGGGAGGCATCGGACGATTTGTTTTTGCACATTCTAGTTCGCGGTGTCATTGTCAGAAAAATTGAGCAACACGCATGGCCTCCGGAACAGTTGCTTGCAGCGCCCTCAGGAGGAACTGTGCCACATGCTCAACCTTCAGCAGATGCACAGCGGTATTCTTCGACATGTTGGGAGGCCGGGGTAATAGTGTTGAGTCGATTTTTAATTGATTATTTTGATGCAATCGCCGAGGGACACCCACTCTCACAAATTTGGTGCATCACCGTACGTGCCCTCGTACTTTTCACCAGGAAGACATGGTCTGATCTAGATGGTCAACCCTTTGATATGGTCAGAGGGTCCAATAGTATTTAAGAAATATTGACTTACTTACTTAAGTACTGTGTCCCGAGGGGGGCATCTCAAGACTACTTAATTATCTCGGACATCAATGTTACTTGCCATAAATAATCACTTATAATTATCTCGTACATCAAAATGTTACATACCGGTTGCGCATGGATGCAATCCGTGCGTTAGAGCGTCAACACCCCCCCCCCCCCCCCCCCCAAGAGAGCCCCACAGCCCATCGAGGACGATGGCGATTCGCGGGCCCCGTCATTATTGCATCCTGATAGCGCTCTCGACCCAGTCGGCCCTCTCCTTCCCCGCACCGTCGTTCATACGCCATAGCAGTCGCGCGTCGCTCGACGATGGCGGGCGATATCCAATCCGCCCCTCGCATCACTCGCATGACGGTCGTCGATGTGACGACGACGACGACGACGACGACGACGGATGTAACCACGAAGACGACGACGACTCGACGGAGGGCATCGGCTTGTACGTTCACATACCCTATTGTCGGCGGCGGTGCAATTACTGCGACTTCGCCATCGTTCCCGTCGGCGAGACGGCCGGCGACGCTGGTTTTGAGCGCATGGATCGCGCCTACGTGCGGGCGGTCCTGGACGAGATAGAGGTCCTGTCGTCCACGTCCTCGTCGGACGGCACTGGCGGCGGTGGCGACGTCGCGTCGACGTGGAACAAACTGCGTTCGGTGTACTTCGGTGGCGGCACGCCGTCCCTTGCCCCACCGTCGACGCTATCGGCCATCCTCGACGGGATACGTCGCGGATTCGAATTGTTGGACGGCGCCGAGGTGACGATTGAGATGGATCCCGGGACATTCGACGAATATTACCTCGGGGCCGTGAGGGATATGGGTTTCAACCGCATAAGCCTCGGCGTCCAGAGCTTCGACGACTCGATACTCGAGACGCTGGGACGGGCCCATCGTCGAGCGGACGTACATCGCAGCGTGGAGATGATCGGCGGGGTGTTCGGTCCCGAGGGCGCCAATTACTCCATAGATCTCATGTCCGGCGTGCCCGGTCTTACGTTGGCGGGATGGACCGAGACGTTGCACGAGGCACTGCGCATGCGCCCGATGCCATCCCACCTTAGCCTGTACGACCTGCAGTTGGAGGAGGGTACGACCTTCGGCCGGTGGTACGGCGTAGAGCGTAACGGAGGCGGCGTCGTCGTCGCGCCGAGGTCAACGCCGTCGTACCCGTCCCGGCCGGCCCTCCCGTCATCGGAGGACACGGCGTTCATGTACGCCTACGCGAGCGGTTACCTCCGATATAGGGATTACGAGCACTACGAGATCAGCAGCTATGCGTACCGGGACAGCGCGAGGGGGGGCGACGGGGAACGACGACGACGACGACGCGGGTCGAATCGCAGTCGTCACAATCAGATTTACTGGGAGTACAACGGACACTGGCACGCAGTCGGATTAGGAGCGACGAGTAACCTCAACGGGGAGCGATACGCGAGGCCACGTGCCATGTCGGATTACATCTCGTGGACCAAGGTCCTTAAGCGAGACTTTGCGACGAGGTCTGGGGAGGGGAATGCCAACGCCACGACGAGGACGTCCCCCCCCTGGCTTAACGGAGGGATGAGATTCAAATCAGAGCCTCGGGTCGACGAAGACAACAACTTTGACGACCGTCTCCTTGACATTGTGATGACACGGCTGAGGACATCGGAGGGCTTGGACTTAGACTGGGTCGCGAACCACGGCGGTTACAGCAGAACTCACATCGAGGCAATACTACGCGGTTTCGAATTGGCGTTGGATTTGAAACTGGGACATAAGGATGCGGGTAAAGTGGATGGGATGTACGGATCTATCCGATTGAATGATCCAAAGGGGTTCCTGTTCTCGAACCACTTAATTTCCAACATATTCATGGAGCTTTCAGAGCTGGACTCAGGCCGAGTGAAATCGTAATTGTGCCTTCTTTTTGGTCTCTAAAGTCTAGCCAATATGGACGGGTGCATAAATGTATATAAGTACTGTTTAATGCCTAGCTATGTTCATCCATAGTTTGTACAATGATGACGAGAAAAATCATGCTCTTTATTCCCCATAGTGAATCAATGGAGACCACTCGAGAGGACCTTCCGCTCAAGTCCGTGCGGATCCTCGTTTCGCAAGAAGCAATCCCTTCCCGTCCGAGTTTCGGTGCGTTCCCACTAATCCTGTCCTGTGTTGCCTTCCCGCAACTTTCAAATGCGACTTTGTGATGTATCTCTGCGGTTAAGCAAGGTCCAACCATATCTCCGGGTATATATTAGTTCCTTCCAAGCCGATGTTACGTCGAAATGCCATCGTAAGATGCGCATCGCTCGTGTACGGTCGATCGACGAATCTGAACGCACCCCGGGGTATTCCGGAAACGATGTGCCTCTCCCCCCTCGGTAGTCGTTCGTTCGGGGGAAGTCCGGGCCTATTCTGCACGATCGCGGTGTAGACCGTACCACCAGTGGCACGACGATCCGCGACGGCCTCACGAGCGATGACCTTACATGGACGGAGGTTGATCATGTCGAATAGGCCGGGTGACATTCTCCACGGCAACGACTCCGTCGTTCCTCTCCCGGGGTCGGTCGCCGAGATGGTGGATTGTCGCGACTTGTCGGTCCCGTCGTCCACTCCCGATTCTTTACCGTCGCGCTCATTTTCGTCCTCGTCGCGTGCGTAACGGTAGAAACATGCCGTGAAGACGTTGTCGGGATATGGAAACTTAACCTGCTCCTCCGCCGTGCGCAAGGTCGCGACGACGTCGTCCATCACGTAGGCGGGCGAATAGCCGCCTAACCCGCCGCCACCGGCCAGAATGTCATCGTTCCAACGACGGGAGTGTTCCTCCCACGCACGATCCCAAATTGCGCCGTAATCGAGGAGGACCTCGTCGTCCCGTCGGATGTCCATCAGCGCGAACATTTCTAAAACGAGACCCTCGGGATTGGACCGTTCCATGAGTTGCGAGGGCGTCAACTTACGAGGATCGATGGCGTCCCGTCCTCCTACCATGTCGTCGCCTTCGTCCATTCGTGTTAGTTTCTCGGACCAACGCAGTCCCACGTTCGCGACAGGCTTTTTGCCACCGCCATTACCACCACCACTATTTGTATCGTTGTTACGACGGCGGTCAGACGACGACAACGACGGAGCGTGGTTGACGTAATTCGCGTGTCCATATGGAAAGAGCAGCACCGAAGAGTTAGCGTGGCCGAAACAGTAATTCAACAACAACTGCTCCCTCCATTTCATTCCGGGCGGGAGCTTGGGCATGTCGTCCTCGTCCACTGCCCCTCGTTCTCCCATTGTCATATTTGTAGTTGTCACAGTCGACGATTCGTTGCCCCGTCGTCGTTGTTGGTACCATTTCTTCACCCGCGTCCGTTCCTCGGACCTAAGGTATCGTAGTTCGCGTCGATGCAATGGTAATACCGGCACGGGCGATACGATCGAGCCCATCGGTAGGTGGCGAGATGCGATGACTCCCCGACCGTACCCGTGTGGACTGATGCCGTTGTGGACGCTGTCCAGGCATACCCCCTCCTCGCGGATATATCGCAAACGGCCGTCGTGGGTCGACGATGATGACGACGCGTTGCCGACGTTGCTCCGCGTCGTCGCTCCCACCTCCTCCTTCATGTTCCCCTCGCCCTCGCCCTCGCCCGCGCTCGGCCGTCGTTTCCGTCGTCTTCGCGCGGCATCTTTCCGATACCACCCGTCTCGATCTACCAATACCTCCCCCCCGGCCATCATCCCCCCCTCGGACGTGACGAAGTACGTCAGATTGTGATGCAGCGAGAACGATCCCGCGAGTGGCGACGCAAACCTCGACAATCCCCCCTCGTCGGTCTCGTGTACGGGCGCCCACGCGTTCGGCGAACGACCGTCCCCGTCCCTCCCGCCGTCCCTCGTGGAGGAGGAGGAGGAGGACGACGACGAGGAGGAAGAGGTCCAAGGAGAAGCATCGGCCGAGGAGGAGAGCGCGCCGATACCCGACAATGCCGTATATACCCTACCATGACCCTCGTAATTGCCCCCGAATCCTGAAGTATACGAATCGACGAGATAGCCGTATTCGAGCCACTTCGCGAGCTGGCGGTGGTGGGGTGGGAGGAGGGGTGGGGGGGGGTATTCATCGTCGTCCGTGTCGATATCGACGTCGACGAGGTGCACGATAACGTCGCCGCCGGCGGGCGTCAGCGGCGCCCCCTTGGGCAATTCGTATCCAGCGTACACGCCCAATTTCCTCCCGCGTCGCGCGCCAACGTCGACGTGGTCGTCGTCGGGGTCGTCATCGATCCTCCTCGGGACGAGGAACAGACGACAGTTGGAGGATTCGGGGGGGGATGGGACGATATTGACGGGGCAGGATCCTCCTCCCGACCTGCCCCCCTTCGCCTCCTCCGAGGCGGCGGAGAACGGCATTGAAAGTAGGATCGACGAGAGAATCGGGAGGAAGAGGAAGGCAACGAGCATAGCTGCTTGGTATTGTCCGGCAAATTAAAATGAATGCTACAATAGAGATGTATTACCGGAATCTCGGAGGTGTGCGCACCCCCCCCTCTTTTTTTTTTTTTTTTTTTCCAAAATTTGCTCGCGGCCAGCCCATAGCTTTGGGCAGCAGTCCCCCCCCCCACCGGTCAATAGGTAAATATTCATAGCTCGGCAACCGGAGGTCGGATCGGACCGCCGTTCGAACCTGCTTGGAGCTAACGACCACGCGCATCCGGCGATGCCCGGGTTATCGATCTCTAACGCTCCGTTTTTCTAATATTTATTCCGACAACACACAGGTCCCCGGTTTTGAGCGACTCAGCAGCTCAGTCCCTCCCGATCCGTGCTCCCAATATTCCCTATCCTTCTACGGTAGTAACATCTGTCCGGACGATGGATTTTGTCTTGATTACCGGGCATGTGAGGTCTCCTCCTGGATACAGGCCAACTGTTGGCCAAGCGGGGAAGACGCGGAGAATGGAAAGTGGAACGACGACGTGGCTTGGGAATTCCAACAGGGACTGGTGATGAGCATTGATATTCGATTTAGTGGATTTTCGGCGGACAAAATGAGACGAGTGTTCATTGATAAGATACAATTGTTCGGGAGCAAATAGATAGATTAACTTTCTTCGATTTGACGAAAAGATTTCATTCTTGCTTATATTCTTTGTAATTGGACGACATAATAAGATGCTTGCTTCAAAATATCTATAGTATTCGACCGGCTGAAACTAAAACTGATTCGTTTAGACCTTCCCCCCCCGAGAACACGCTAGAGTCGAAGGCATTAAACCTATTGCCAAACAAGATGTATCACAATTCATCGTCCGCCATCCCTTCCATCTCCAACCGGTTGATTAGATCCTGCGTCCGTTCTAATATGCAATCGACCAAGAAAATTTCAACTTGGACATTTCGCCTCTACATCGCGACTGGAAGTCGGTAAGCGTCTAGAACGCGGACGCCAAGAACCGCAATTCCCTTGAGTACCAACGAATTGTCCGCTCCCCCGGTGTTGATCCCAGATCGGAGATCGGTCAACCTCGACGATGGAACTCGTGGTAACCCCTCCCCCCACCCCCCAAAAATCCCTGACGCCCAACGCGCTAGGGGAAGCGACCGACGTAGATCGCGGTCCCCATCCCGCCCTCATCGTGGTGTACTCGCGATATGATCCTCCACCTCGCTCGTTGTCGTATACTCGTTGTCCCCGCGATGGGGCACGCCACGATGATATGCGACAACCTCGTTACCGTGCCATCCGAGTCGTATTTCGCGCATATCGCTCAACACGACGGTCGTCGCCCGACGCTACCACTCGTTGTAATCGTCATTCGTCGATGGTGCGCGGGGCGATTGGCTCCATGGAAAAGGATCCTCGTCGGAGGCGGACATCGTGCGGGAATACCGATCGCCCTAAGTGCGCCATCGCGCCTCGATTGATCGTCCAGCGCCACCCTTGCCTTATCCTCGAGGGGCCGCGCAACTCCCCAACGAAATGCTCCACCATGTTTGTTGATGGTGTAGCCATTTGCTACCATGGCTCGTTCAACGACGTCATCGTCCGCCATGATGGCTGACCTGTGTGTTGTCGGAATAAATATTAGAAAAA